>JBBBDQ010002191.1:30000-90000 GCA_037127315.1 Ascarosepion bandense
TATACTGAAATCATTCCTGTTTTGTAATATTTTTTAGCTATTGAAAAGCACGTTTCCATCCTAATTCATCTTCGGATTCTGGAGTCATACAAGATTTATAAACGATTATGAAATTAGATAAGAACTAACAACATAGACCCAAAAATACACAAGAAAATAACGTTTTGAAAAAGTTTAATGGATTAAGCGAAGGCTCTGTTAGCAATAATCACTACGGATAATCTTTACACTCTGTTAATCTCCGGAAAAAATATTGTAAGAACATTAAAACGATTTAATAAAACTTAATTTTTTCTTGTTAATCGCATCAAACGAAACATGTATAAAAGAAAGTGTGACGCTCTTGAATATAATATAAACAGGATAAAGATATATAAATATACTAGCAGTACAGCCCGGCGTTGCTCGGGTGTAATGAAAGCTTTAAAACTAATACATGGTCCTGGAGCTCAGACTTTTTGGACATTGGCACGAAAGACTAAAAAGCAATAGTTGTTTCCAGTTAAAGCGAAACCGTAGACTGAAAGAAAAATGAATGCATGTAAGTTAAATTTTGATTTCCTGTTATCGATATCACATAAGTTTTTTTTCGTCGTAAACTGAATTTTGAAGGCTAAATAAGTCATCTGAGTAAATGGTATCATGGCTGAGACTAAGAACTACAATTATACTTGCTTAGAGCCAAAGCAGAAACTAAAATATGAAGGGTTGAAAAGTACACACATACAGGCAAATAAACAGACACACACACACAAGCATCTTGTCATATATATATATATATATATATATATATATATATATTATATATTTTCTGCACTATTGTAAGAACTGCAGCCTTGAAACTTTTGAATATTGCTTCTTATGTCTTTGTCTATGAGTGTAACAAATTTGATTAAAATCGGGCCACTCCTTCTATAACCCGATTTTTTCGATTATCGATTTTCGATATTTATCGGGGGTACCTCGACACAAATCCTAGCTAAGAACACTCGCAGACGCTTGTAGCACAACTGTGTAAATTTTCAAAAAAATTGGTTCAGCCGTTTCAGAGTATATAGGTAACGGACACACGCACACACACACACACACACACACACACAACACACACATACACACACAGAGAGACAAATTTCCCTTTATAAATAAGTTTAAATAGTACATTTTCAAATGAAAGTTGCACGACAAAGGGAATAAAGTTTTCTTTTCATCGGTTACAACAATGGTTCTGCGTTGTAGTGCAGTGCATATCGACTCGGAATGAGAAATCGGGGTGTCGAGTTCGAATTCCAGTTGAATTCCTTGCATTCATTTACGCACAAATACTCTTGGGAAAGTTATTAATCTGTCTCTTCCCTCCAGTTATTGGGTTAAATAATCGAACAAATTGGGTTCTATAGACTTGGCTGGCAACCAGTCTACAGCAGAAAGCAATGGTAATCTACGGGATAATCTTCTACCCAGTCAGTAATGTCTCTTTCGAGACATGATCGCCCAAATCGTCTATCACGTATGGCCCTTAACTGACTGAATATGACCAAGGTTAATATATGTATATAAAAACATCCAAGCGCTGTTCGTTCATGCGCATGAATAATCACGTCAACGTAAACAAACCTTGTCCGATTTTGATGAAGTTCTAAGGAAACGAAAAGCGTTACATAAAAAAAAAAACATTTTTTAAATGTTCCCTATCTTTTCCTTAAAATAATATATGTGGGTGTGATTATGTCTGTGTTCACGCAAACACAAATGTAATTACTAACACCATTTCATATTTCTTATACTCTACAGTATTTATTGTATTAAGCATTTATATATATATATATATATATATATATATATATATATATATATATATAAAAGGAAATGCCGGAGAACTCGGAATAGTAAAACTGTTGGTTCTCGTCACCTGGATTTATATATATATATATATATATATATATATATGTGTGTGTGTGTGTGTGTGTGTGTGATCGCTACTGCAGAGCTAATTACAAACACTATTTCATATATATATATATATATATATATATATATATATATATATATATGGGGGGGGTAGTTGCATACATGCGAGCTTGTGTATATGCAAATACGTTTGTTGATGGGGTGTATCTAGGGAGTGCAAATAGGTAAATAGATATTTCACAAATTGAGTCGATACCGTAATTTGCGAGACAAAATTGAACACGTTCGATTTGGCATTTTATGGAACACAGAAAAAGGGGAGAAAGTGATTTATTCATCGTCTCCCTTCTATCGATTCTAACTCGGCGGCAATGGTCCATTATTGGAAACAGCCTCGGATGTCACCCGTCGGAAAACTGGAACGGAGCACTTCCAAAGAAACATAACCGACAATCGTGCCGGCACCAGAGCTTTGCGAGCAAGGAAAACGGGCCCTATTTTTTTTTTTTTTTTTGGTGGGGGAAGAGGGGTGTTTTTTTTCTTATATGAACCAATCGTAATGGAAAACTTGAGTAGAAGACAAAATCAAAAACCAATTTCACTATTGCTGTCTTTACTGCCTCACGATTAACTGTTACGGACCTTAAAAGTGACGTAATTCGGATATATTTGCAGACATCTTAAATTCGATTCTTCTTCATGAAGAATGATAAACCGAAAGCAAATTATCCGCACATATATACTCTGCATAAATGTGTGTGTGTGTGTGTGTGTGTGTGTGGGTGTGTGTGTGTGGGTGTGTTTTTGTGTCTGTGGATATATGTTTGGTGTGAATGGGAGTCTATGTAGATATATTTCTATAGACATATTCACAGGTACACACACTCACACACATACGCACACACAATTGTGTGCATGTAAGTTAAATTGTTTAACATTTGTAGTTCTTTGTGTTAAAAAATTATCAATATCGGTGATACGGCGTTTTTTTAAGTATATATATATATATATATACTATTAGGGATATATATACATATATATATAGAAATTTCGCCCCATGCAAGGCAGTTTTAATACCAATATTGCGCAGGGGGTTACATAGGAGGAAAGTGATGAGAAAGAGGGACAGGTTATAGGGGGTGTTAGGAAATGAGTAAGAGAAGGATGAGAATACTGGCGTGATGAGAGTGGAGTGGATGGAGAAAAGAGCTCGAGAGAAAGGATGCGTGTCAGTGAGATCAGAGATGACTATTGACGTTACATTTAAATCCTTGGAGATTGTAGCTGTCAGGGAAGCAAATATACGGAAGGGAATTCCACAGGCGGGAAGTGCGAGCAAAGAATCTTCAGAGTAGAAGTTGAGGCTACATTTTATTGGTTTCACTGTAAAAGGGTGGGGCCTAGTTGCTAATCTAGTAGCTCAAGTAAATTTATACATAGGGACACCAGGGAGCTGAGTTCAGCGGAGCAGAAGCCGTAAAAGTATTTGTAGAAGAGACAGAGGGAAGCCGCATCACGCCGGTAAGAAAGTGACTGCATCTGAGCTGCTAAGTCGAGATCGATCACATTACAGATTCTCCGCGGGATAGCAAGAGCACCCAACCAGATATGACGGCAGTATTCAATACACGAGCAGATGGTAGATTTATACATGTACAGGATGGATTCAGTTTTGATTAAACCGTCTTCTGGGACCGAAAGAAAATTTAAAAAGACAAAGAGACAGTTTAATGATATAAAAGAGAGGTTATAAATTTTATATTGGTTTTCACTAGTTTATGGTGGGGTGTGTCTATTTCTGAAATAATGGGACGCATTGGGATATTAGAAAACCACTTTTGTTGGTTTTAGGGATACTGCAAACCTTAGGTGTTCTAGATATTCTATGAGTCTATATCTCGATTTCTTTTTACTTTTAATTAGTTTCCTGATTTCCTTGAGTTGTTTTTTTTTTGTAGTTATTAACAAATTTGACCCGATGAAGTTCTGAAGAACGAAATGCGTCACATATAAACTTTTTCCATTTTCTCATACAATTTCTTCAATATAGTTTTTAATATATAAAAATATATATCGTCATATTATATTTACTCAAAAAGATAAAATAAAGATTGCAGTTTATTTTGTATATAAAATATAAATCTAATTTATATATATATATATATATATATATATATATATATATGCTCGGATGAACTTAAATCACTGGTGCCCCCTAGGTGTGAATTTGCACGAGATACTAGATTGACAACTAGGTCCCAGCCCTTTACAGTGAAACCGATGAAATGTAACCGTAATTTCTACTCCAACAGCTTCTTTTCTCGCACTTCCCGCCTGTGGAGTTCCCTTCCGCATGATTGCTTCCTCGACGGCTACAACCTCCAGGAGTTTAAATGTAAGGTCAATAGACCCCTCCTAACACACTAACTCGCACCCATTCCCTCTAACACTCTCCCTACGTACCTCCTAACTCGTCAACTGTGTAAATGTTCAAGAAAATCGGTTCAGCCGTTCTGGAGTCTATAGGTAACGGATACACACACACACACACACACAGACAAAGTTCCATTCATAAATAAGTTTAGATAATAAAAGGTGTTTCAGTATGGAGAGTTATGCGGTCAGATGTGTGTTTGTTTTTTGTTGTTTTTTTCGAGGTTTAACGTACTATCAATCCTTATGGGATCATTTAAGGTCATAACCAATGGTTTTGGGTAATGCTATTTTATTTTTACAACATTTTTCTTTTCGTGTATCAAGTTTCATTGGAATTTGTTTTTAAGAGCAGGGTCCCCAAGTCCTACCCTTGTTATTTAACCCATAACTGGAGTAAAGGGACGGATTAATACCTTTCTTAAGGGTACCAGTGTTTTAGTGAATGCAGGGTATTCAACTGGAATTTGAACTCGGCTCACCGATTTCTCTTTCCGAGCCGATATCCACTGCACCACAACGCACATCCGTCACTATACGCTTACAACACCTGGTAATCCCAAGCGGTCACCCATCTAAATACTGACCAGGCTCAATGTTGCTTAACTTCGGTGATCAAGCGAGAACCGGTGTATTCAACGTGATAGGCCGTAAGCCGTGGTCAGATGTAATGGATAATGGGATAACAGAAATTGTCTAACAGCTATGAAAAGTTTTTCCTTCTTGTATGGCAGAGAAAAATCCTGTTGCCAGACATATTTATCCAGCAGTCTCCTTCTTAACCAAGGACAACGCTCTCTCTCCAACGCAGTTGATGTTTGTCTCCGTGTGGCGTCTACGACCTTGTGAGAAGATAAACAGAGTCATAATATCGTCATCACTAGTGTTTACTCCAAACACCATTACGTTGACTGGATATATCATTCAATTCTTTCCGAATCCTCTGCAATGTCCTCAGATTGACATCCAACCACTCTGAATGTTAGTATTTGCCGAGCAAAAATAAATCGCATCAAAGTGCTCATTTTTAACAGACGGTGCCCAACTGACCCTACTATATTGTGCAATCGACAAAATCAAAAACGAACAACGCTAAATGAAAAACAAAATGGCAACGATTTACCCATGACATCTGCAGGTGGATGGATAGAATGTTCACACACTGATGTTTAAGTTCTTTATTTCATTTTTCAATTCACCTTTTTCTTGCGAACAAGCATGTAGCTCTGCATGAAATGGTTGTAAATTTCTTGAAAAAGTATCAACTCAGTCGCTTATTTGCACAAAACTGTCATGATTTTACTCATTTGAAATTTCAATTTTTTTTTATCTCAGTCCTTTGAATGTGATAAATATTTCAGTATGGTAAAGTTTATTCTTGAAATGTATACTGGTTTACTGTTTTAAGTGTGTCACCATATTGAAAGTTTTACGCTATTTCATTATTATTATTATTTTCATTATTAAAGATCTGTCACTTTCCCGCATCTTCGATTAAATACCTTATAGAAGCACACAACGGGGAACGACAGGCAATAAACGAGAAACAGCAGTGATATCATTTTTCTCTTGGTTCGACTTCGAATCTTCATAGAATTGCTATTATTCTTTGTTTTTTGGGGGGGTTCTATTTCTTTTGGCTTCTTTCCGATTTGTTTTACGAGTTTTCTTCCATTTCGAGCGCGTTACTATTTGACAAGATTTTGTTTCTTTTATTCCTCATTCGATTTTCTGAATTGATTGCACTTGTCTCCTTCTTCTTTATCCTGCCTAGATTTCTTTATATATCAAGAATGTGAGACCCAAATGTTAGAGGAATTTCGGCAAACAGAATTACGTATTCGATCACCAAATTTCCAACTTCTTTTGCGAAGCAGGAAATTTGTATATAGAACGCCATTTTGACTCCGCCAATTTTATAGTGATACATAGTATTTCTTCTTTCTGCATTTCTTTTTCTTCTTTTCATCTTCATCTTTTTCTTCTTTTCCTTTTTTATCTACAAATAATTCTTCATCTGTTTTCACACTTTTGACCCTATATCTGCGGATAGTTTTCTATTTAAGATTCTACACACACACACATACAAATATATATATATATATATATGTCTGTGTTGTGTGTGTGTGTGTGTGTGTGTGTGTGTGTGTGTGTGTGTGTGTGTGAGACAGAGAGTAGAAAACCCGTAAAAACGGAGAGGATAGTCCCAAAAAGCAAAAAACTTTATCTAATTATCATAAAATATGAGTTCAATATTATCCAGACTAATATAAAGTTCTTTGAAAAAAATATTTATACACACACACACACACACACACACACACACACACACACACACACACACACACACATTTGTATCTATCTATCTATCTATCTATCTATATATATATATATATATATATATATATATATATATATATTACTGGGGTTAGTAAAACAGTTTTCAATGCAAGAAATATAGATGAGATAAAGTACAGATCAAATATGGATCGGAATGCGACAGTGTGATGAGAGAAAACAACACTAAGTGACATATATATATATATATATATATATATATACATTCAGTTCATGATATGCACCTGATGATTGCATAAAATATGAAATTCAAAGCCATTCTAGAGGTAGGGTAAGATGTATATTTATTAATAGCTTAATAGCTCTTTTATATATGTTTGTGTACCTGCATATATACATATGTGTATATTTATTGTTATCCATACCTATATATATATATATATATATATATATATATATATATATATATATATATATAAACTTATTTATAAATGGAAGTTTGTCTCTGTGTGTATGTGTGTGTGTGTCTCTCTCTCTCTCTCTGTGTCCGCTGCCTATAGACTCCGCAATGGCTGAACCGATTTTCTTGAAAATTTACACAGTTGTACTATAAGCGTCTGCGAGTGTTCTTAGCTAGGTTTTGTGTCGAGGTACCCCCGATAAATATACAAGGAAATCAAAATTTGACTTACATCCATTCATTTTTCATTCAGTCTACAGTTTCGCTTTAACTAGAAACAACCATTGCTTTTTTGTCTTTCGCGACAACGTCCAAAGAGTCTGAGCTCCAAGACCATGGATTAGTTTTAAAGCTTTCATTACACCCAAGAAACGCCGGGCTATACTGCTAGTATATATTGAGCAACTCCGGGCTATACTGCTAATATATACACACACACACACACACGTGTGTGTGTGTGTGTGTGTGTGTGTGTGTATGTGTGTGTGTGTGTGTGATTGCGTGTGTGTATGTTTGTGTGTGTGTGTGTGTGTGTGTGTGTGTGTGTGTTTAAGTTGATATTAAGGTCAACTAGCAGCGACAGTCTTTCAGACCTGAAACATTAAGCAGGAGACTTATATATATATATATTCGTTTCACCCCAAGCAAGGTGGCGTCGCCACTGGTGTGCCAGTGTTTAAGAAAAGAAGAACAAGGTACAATGGATGTCAGAGAAAGGATATGAGAATCATGTGAATCAAGGAAATAAAAGTTGGTAATTGACGTTGCACATAAAATTGTGTTAATTGTTGCCATCAGGGAAGCAAGACTACGGAAGCGGGAATTGCGAGAAAAGAATCTGTAAAGTAAAATTGCTGTTACATTTGACTGTTTGGACGGTAGAACTTGATACCTAGTTGTTAATATAGTAGCACAAGTAAATTCATGTCGTAGATACAACAGGGAGATAAGCTTGTCAGAGCAGAAACCGTGAAAATATTTATAGAAAAAGAAGAGAAAAGCCACATTCCGCAGATGTGAAATTGACTGAAGACCTGCCAAATCGAGATCGATTACATTGCAGACCCTTCTTTGTGTTTTATCGAGAAGACCGAGATGAATAGCAGAAACACCCGACCAGATATAGCAACAATATTTAATCCAGGGACGAATGGTATATTTGTAAATGTGCAAAATGGATTCTGACAAGAAAAACTTCCTACGCCGACACAATGACTCAAACTTCTTAGCAATAGAAACAGCTATTGATTTGATGTAGTCGTTCAACTTGAGGTCGGAAGTGGACGTAAAGCCTAGGAGGCGCAGTGTATAGCTTTCTAGGAAACACGCTAGTCTCCCAGAAAGCAATACATATTCCTGCTGATGGAAGTTAGGAATTTTCTCTGTGGTGCTTAAAGAAGAGCATCTTTGTTTTTGAAGCATTAAGATTTACAATGTATTTCATACCCCAAGATGAGAGAATGAAAAAAGAGTAAAAGTATCTCAGTCTAACATTTTTCCTTTTTAATCGTTTCACCCCATGCAAGGCGGTACTGCCACAGATGCGCAGGGGGCTACATAAGAGAGTAAAAGTTTAGGCAGGAGGAGAGCGAAGAGAAACTCGAACAGGGGGTGTCAGGAGAAAGAACAAAAGAAGGATGGGAACAGGTGTGAAGCCAGTTGCAAAGGTAGAACAAGATATACGGGGTAATGTAGAAAGGGCTGGAATCAAGTGAATAAGAGATGGGCATTTACATTGAATTTAAATTCCCGGAGGTTGTAGCCGTCAGGAAAGCAAGTATATGGAAGGGAGTTCTACAGGCAGGAAGTGCGAGAAAAAATGCTGAGTGAGTAGTATTGTCGCCTGCATTTGGTTGATCAAACTGTAAATGGGTGAGACCTTGTTGCCAGTCTGGTTGCACGAAGAAATTCTAGTGGCGGGGGCACCAGTGACTTAAGTTCGTCGGATCAGAAGCCATGAAAATATTTGTAGAATAGACAGAGGGAAGCCACGTTCCGCCGGTGAGAAAGTGGCTGGAGTCGCGCTGCCACGTTTCACTTTTAACAAAGCTTCTTCAGAGACCGAAAGAAGAATGAGAAAATCTGGGTGAATGTTGAACAGTAACGTTAGTTTATTATAAGTATATATGTCTATGGGCTAGAAAAGTTCTGTAGATTAAATCGTTGGAATGTAGCGAGATGTTGCGATGATTTTGTATCTGGATATTCTATATAATCTTATAGGTGCGAGTGTGTATGTATAAATGCGGTTTTCATTTCTACTATGGATCAATGAATAACAGGTTGACTGTGGTAAACACAGAAACACACACTATTCTAAATTAACACACGCATGCATCATACTTTACAATTCAAAATATTCAACACATATATTCGAAAATTGTCCATTGTTTTGATACCCTCGACACATGTATCAATACGCACACACGCATATACACATAATATCTAACGTAATTGTCCAACATACAAATAAATAAACAAGCGTTTTTATACAAACAAACAGGTACACTATTTATACATTTTACTATGTAAAACATTCCACGCTAACATATTTAAAAATAATTATCTATTACTTTAATACACGTGGCACATATGGGACAAATAATAATTAACCTCAAATCACAGCATAACAATATTAAGGTTTCTTTATTATTTATTTTTCATTTTTTTTATTCTTCATTTTTCCTCAGTTTCTGAAAAACTTTAAAAAATGTGAAACATGTTAAATTGAGATCCCTTTTCTATTTTGTTCTTGTTATTCATTCAATTTAGACAGGAGGAGTCTGTTCTATAAATATTTCCATGGCTTCTGCTCCAACGAACTTAAGTCAATGGTGCCTCTGCAAGGGGTGTTTACTCGTGCAACCAGACTGGCAACTGGGTCTCACCCATTCACAGTTAGATCAACCAAATGCAGACGACAATTCTACTCCTTCAGCTTCTTTTCACGCACTTCCCGCCTGTGGAATTCGCTTCCATATTCTTGCTTTCCTGACGGCTACAACCTCCAGGAATTTAAATGCAAGGTCAATACACATCTCTTAACCACTTGACCCTAGTTCTTTCTTCACCACCCTGCAGATCCTTTCCTTTCACTCCACCTCTGCAACTGTCATCACACCTGTATTCCCTTCCTTCTCTTGCTCCTTTCTAAATGGTTTGCCCTTCTCTTAAACTCTCTTGTATCTAGTGCTTTTACTCTTAAGTAGTACATCAGTGCCGTTACCGCCTTGCTCGGGGTGATATGATTAATATATATATATATATATATATATATATATATATATATATATAGATGAATTAATAAATATACATATAAGAGTACACATATGTATATTATTATTATATTATGGTGTATTTGGGCAACAATCACTCTTTTAAACAAGTTTCATTAAAATGACAAAAAGGTAATTTTATTAAGTTTTTATACAATTTTACATGTGTTCGTATGATTTTTTTTCTTTTCAGAACTCAAATTATATAAGAACTAGACAAAGATTTTGTACTTTCGAGCCCTTTCGGCTGTACGTTTAGCCATAATCAAGAATGGGCATTGTTTTACTTATAAATAAGCATTTGCAAAGTTTATGCACACACACACACACACACACACACACACACACACACACACACACACATACACACACACACACACACACACACATATATATATATCGACATTGAGACAATACCCGTCGGCGAATGTTTATTTCATGTTTTATGCTTGATGATTGTATTCGCTTAAGTATGAGACTGACATACATATACCTACGCACACGCATACATATAGATATTATGGATAACGTGGAAAAGATTTTGCATGACGAATTTTGTTCTTTATGACTTCGTCGAACTAAAGTATTTACTTGGATTTAACTACACATTCGCATTGTCAACCCCGTTTAAACAAAGAATGGGAAAAAATTCCAATGTCGGAGGCTTGGTCTAGTAAAGAAAGGAGTTGGGGAATATTGGGTTTATAGGGTTAAGCTAGCAGAATCATAGTAGTAATTTCTTCTATAGTAAAGGGAGCTGAGTGGCTTGACCATTGGGTTAGTAGTGGTAGGTAGGGGGAAGGTTACTGCTTAGCCAAATTTTTAAAAAAGCCTCATAGGGACTAAATGGAAGAATAAGATAATCATTAAGTTTTTATAAAATATAATTTGCAATTTATATGTATTTCTATGACGACACATACTAATGATTTCTCTACGTTTATTCAGAAGTATATTCTGATATTGAAATTTCAAAATTTTAATTTTTTCTGTTAAACATAGATTACATTTATCTCTTAGCTATTAGGGATCCTTGCCTTGTATATCATTTATAATTTATAACATAAATATGTTTTAATATGAATAAAAAAGTAGTTATTTTGTTTCAACAGTGCTTGTGTCTGATCAAATGATGGTGCTTATTTTGAGTTGAAGAAAAATCTCAACTCTAAATCAGCACCATCACTTGATAAGACTCAAGTAGTGTAGAAAGAAAATAGCTATTTTTTAGTGATATTATATCATATTTTATATTATAAATAAATATTATTCGGTCTACACACACACATATATATATATATATATATTAATCATCCACATGCATGCCCGTTTCACAGCTCACCAGTGTGGCTAGACATATGCCACTTGCTTCTGGCCGGGATCGAAGCCCGGCCGATTTGGTGTCAGTCGGAGTCTCTACTCCCTAAGCCATCGGCGCATGGGAACAGAGAAGAGAAATTTTAACGTTTTATATGTAAGCAGTGTATACAGACGCCAGTCACCGAGAGAACTCAATTCATTTCTGAAGAGTCACGCATATATATATATATATATATATATATATCCAAGTGAATAAGGAACGAAGAAAATATTAACAACGTTCGAAACATTAATTTAAAACAGTGCTCAATATAACATTACAGCTATGATTATTTATTAAAAATTATAGTTTAGGACATGTGGAGCCGAGTTCCAATTCCAGTTCAGTCCATTGTATTCACTTACGCGCAAATACCCTTGGGAAAGGTATTAATCCGTCTCTTCCTTCCAGTTATGGGTTAAATAGCAGGATAGACTGGTCGGCAACCAGTCTACCGCAGAAAGCAATGGCAACCTACTGCGGGATAATCTTCTGCCCAGTCAGTCATGTATCTTTCGAGACATGATCGCCCAAGCGTGTATCACGTATGACACTTAACTGACTGACTGACAAATTATCATCTCTGCCCCACTGACCTCTCACACATGATTCGCCATTATAAGGTAAAGAATTTTCCATCTACCTTCACACTACCTGACGAGACATGGTCCTTTCAATGTCGAAACAAAATGTACACTTTGTAGTAGATGATAATTTGTATATGTTCCCAACTATATCGTAGGTTTAGCGAGGATTTTAAATTTGAGAACGTTCATGAATGCTTATCAGGTGGTTGAAAGGTCATTGAAAATTTTTGGAGGACACAAATTACTGACAAAAAGTAACCGAATAATATTCAAGAATATTTTTCAAATTACTGACAAAAAGTAACCGAATAATATTCAAGAATATTTTTCAAATTACTGACAAAAAGTAACCGAATAATATTCAAGAATATTTTTTTAAAAATAAATATTGTTTAGATCATGATTAAATTGTGATGGAATTATTTGCTGTACAGCCTCAAAAACTTGATGTAATGGATCTAACATTATTTTTTTTTGGTGGGGGGGGGGCTTTTCAACCTATTTGTGGTCGTATATATTGGCTTGGGAAAATAGCAATACTTTCATGAAAGGCGAGATTTGGAAAAAAAAAAAAAAAAAACCGTAGCATAGATTTATATTTTGATATGATCTGATGGCATTACTGGAGAATTTTTCTTCTGAGTAAATTACTTTCTCTTTTAATGATTGCCATTTTTTAGATCAGAATTTATTTCTGAGTATGACTAGTGTATTTGATAAATTGTTACATATCAGGTTCCATTTGTGTCCATATTACTCGCTTACATTTTGCCAGACATTAAATTATGACATTTGGTATCCTCCACATATTTTGATTGACTTTTCAACCACCTGATGAAGATGCACACCCCTAACACACACACACGCAAACACACATATGCATATTTAACTTAGCGCAAATAATTCGTCACATTAACTGAGCAGGTCGATGCCGAATTTGAAGTTTCGTGAAGGCACCGCTAAGATGTCTACACTCGTCGGTCTTAGGTGACGAGTGAAGACATCATAACGATGTCCTCACGAAACTTTGAAGTCGGCATGATCCTGCTCAGTTAAAGGAACAAATTCTTTGCACTAATCTTTCAACGCTCTTTCTACACCTATATATCAAGCACTTTGCGATAAAAATACTGCTTCCGAAAGTAACTTTTATCAGTAAAACTACTGAAAATGCAACCATCTTGGTGCTAAGACTATCACAACTCAACACTATATACACAACTGGCCATAATTATTATGCAAACCCAGTGATTTAAAAAATGGCGTATTTCATACTATTTTTTAGTATTAATTGCCAAGTGAATAATTGTAAATAAAAAAAGTAGAATGGTTCTTTTTTTAATATTGCACAATAACATGTGCATCAAATGAATTTATAAATATTTAATAATTACCTATATTGCAGTTTCATCAATTAAAGAATGAAGAAAATTTAGAGTGATTAGGACGAGTTCATTTTTGCTTCCTTCCCTTGTAAAATTTTAAAAGTAATAATAACAAAAGAACCATACTATTTTCATTTGGCAATAAATACTAAAAGTAGTATAAAATACATAATTTCTTTTAAAAAAAACCGGGGTGGCTTAATAATTATGGCCGGTAGTGTATATCCGTGTGTGTGTGTGTGTGTGTGTGTGTGTGTGTGTATGCGCGTGTGTATACTCATGTTTATGTGTGTGTCTTAATCATATGATACTTGAACAAACTTGGACATTTTTTAAGTAAATTAAAAAGTTAAACGATTTCATATCCCGCCGATATGGTTTACGCGAACATGTATGCACTGCGCGTGCGCAGAAGTTGCATCAGAATTCATTAATTCATCATAAAATAGCCATAGTGAACGCCATGATGCAGGTCAGATTTTGCAACAGCTGCAGACGGCAGTACGAAGAATGCAAAATTATTGATTTTAGCGAGGCCCGTGAAAATATTTGTGCTTTTCTTCTTCATACACTCTGGATAATAGCACGACAGACATAATGTCTCTCCTCTTGAAACGGACAATAGAATCTAGTACGGCATTCCCTCCGGTAGAACATATCTACATCTTAACATAACAGACTGCAGTTCAAACCAACTCACCGTACTTTCAACCTCGGGCGTTTACTAAAACAAGGGAAGATGTAAAGATTTTCGTTTTGCAGGTATACCGTCAGTTATGTACCATACGTGATACACTCTTTGGGCGATCATGTCTCGAAAGAGACATTACTGACTGGGCAGAAGATTATCCTGCAGTAGATTGCCACTGCTTTCTGCAGTAGGCTGGTTGCCAGACGAGGCTATTGAAAACAATCTGTCTCTATTATTTAACCCATAACTGGAGGGAAGAGACGGATAAATACCTTTCCCAAGGGTATTTGTGCGTAAGTGAATGCAAGGAATTCAACTGGAATTCAAAACAAGATTATATTTTGGCTATTGAAGTCCTTGTTTTTAACTAGGTACCACCACCCATTTTCGATATGTAAATTTTAAATTGAATTTTTAAAAATAAAAAAGATTTCTTGAAAATTTTGTTATACATATTATAGTTTTAATTGAAAGCTATATCATTAAATTTACAATTTCCAGTAAGCAAAATAATATGGTGTATTTCCAACAGAAATTATATTGATTGAAATATACAATTTTAAGATTTTTTTTTTAATTTTCAATTTTTCGGCCATTTTTGAGCGATTGACACATTTGTAAACAAAAGTTAATTCTCGATTTTAAAAATCTTTCAAAAACAAATATACATCTGTGACAGGTTATTTTTGAAAAATTAGCAAATTTAAAGTTAGGTTAATCTGATTTGAAACAATTATTACTTGCTTATGTTATGAAACTTCGATTAAAAGTAGTTCTTAATCAGAAATGTCTGACTTGCGAACCATTCAACGAGGCAATGACAACCCCTGTTAAGAATCAGTTTACACATCTGGAAATATGGTGACCAAAATATGACATAATCATGCGAATTAACGTTTCGTAAGGGGAACAACCATTGAATATATATATATATATATATATATATATATATATATATATATATATATATATATATGAAAATTTGTAATTTGCTTGAAGCATTGTGTATATTAGATGTATAGGTAGGTTTTGAAGGCTATCACAATGCGTTTAGTAAAATAAAGGAAGGTAAAGAACGTATTGGGTATTACCTATTTATTATCCATTAATATTTCAAGATCAAAATCTCATCTTCAAAATGGTAGGAGAGCTTGTTTTCAAGTCCGTTTGTGGACAGTGCTTTTCAACGAATAGTCATTCTTCGCTGCTGCTGCTGTCAATAATTGTAGGGAATGTGTGTGTGTAAATCAAACACACAAACACAGACACACATACATACGCAAACACACTTACAGGTACACATGCACACACACACACAGTCACTACAATTAACGACAGCAATAGCAGCGAAAAATGACCATTAGTTGAAAGGCACAGTCCACACGTGTATTTGAGAAATATTAATGGATAATAAATAGGTAATACCCAATACCTTCTTTACCTTCCTTTATTTTACTAAACGCATTGTGATAGTCTTCAAAACCTACCTATATATATATATATATATATATATATATATATATATATATATATTGACATCCGCAGACAGATCTGTGTCGCTGTATCACTGCTCATCAGTACGGTAAGACTCCGATTGCTTTTTAACCCAGAATTGAAACCCGACCGAATTGACGTCAGTCGGCGATTCTACTCCTGGGCTACGGGCGTTCGGTGGAAGAAGGCAAACTTTTTAGCGCATATATTATCATTATACGCGGCCAATAGCCAGAGTGCTCTAATTCATTTTACTGAATGAGCAATGCGTACACGCCAGAGTAGCTACTGTTTTTCAAAGTCTACCATTCTTCCAGAGTGCTCAATCAGGGTGTGAAAGCGTAAATATATATATATATATGTATATATCAGTCCAGTCATTCAAATGTCTCCCAATCCTTAAGTGGACTACATTAGCAGCTACTACTGCTAGTAACACCTTTTTCTTCTTTATGTCCTGAGCCGTGTCATGCCAGGACGTAGGAAATCATGGACTTCCACTTGCCCTTGTCTCTTGTCGTACCCAATATTTTTCCTCTTGGTATCTTTCCCAAACCCTGCTTCTCCATCCACTTGCTCAAGCCCATCAAGCATGTTGAGCGCTGCTTTCCTCTGTCTCTCTTTTCGCTATAGCCATCCCATGAGTATAAGATTTTCCGAGCCCTTTTTCTCATACACCTCAGCTCTCTCATCCTGATGCCAAGTCTAAGTTTCCTTTTTGTTTGCATCCTCTTCAAAACCTAGTTGTTGTTCACATGTTTTGGTTCATACTATCCTCAGCATCCTTCTGTAGAACCACATTTTTGTGGCTTCGAGTCTCTCCATCTTTGAGGAGATCGTCCGGTATTCGCTGTCATATAATAAGACAGATATCACATAACAGTCCAGTACCACCACTTAGTTTTATTTGGCAACCACTTTATCCGGTATGCACAGCGTGCAGACATCTTGACGCTTTAAACGGCTACACAATAAATGGTCTGGTAGCCATGTTGTCTGCCCACATCAAAGACCTTTTGCAACAATGCTAACATAAAATTCAAGTAAAAGTGACATTAGTTTTACATTTTTTTGTCCTTTTTGTATTGGTTCTTATTGACCATAGGGATGCATTCGTTGTTATTAACAGCTTAAACGTAAGAGCAGATTAAACGAAACGTCTGTTCTTTTAAAATAAAAATAAAAATATGCAAATCTGAGCATTTGCACAAGTGTCATTAATTTCCAAAGTGGCACTCGACATACAGTGTAAATAAATCTTTTCTTCGCTTCACCCTCACCCTCACCTTATTTATCTCTCTCTCTCTCTCTCTCTTTCTCACGGTCTCCCCCTCTCTCTCTCTCTCACTCGTTCTCTCTTACTCTCTCTCTCTCTTTCTCTCTTTATCGCTCACTTTTCCTTTTACAGTCACTGAAATCTTTTTCAGACACCCTCTTTTCTTTCTCTCTCTCTCTCTCTCTCTCTCTCTCAGCCTTTCTCTTAAATCATTCCCTTACGCTCTCTATCCCCGACTCATATTCCCTCCTGCAAACAATTTTATATCAATACCTCTACTTTTTCGCTAATGTAGAATGATGAAAAAAGGGCCCAAACTTAATAAAAACGAAGCTTTATCGTCAAACGCATTATCTTATACTTGAAAGGAAAGATCAAAATAGTTTTTAATCAATTTTCTTTTCAATCGATGCACCCCAAGCAAGGTGGTACGACAACTAATGCGCAGGGGGCTACATAAGAGTAAAAGTTTAGACAAGAGGAGAGTGAAGAGAAAGACGAACCAGTTACAGGGGGTGTCAGAGAAAGGACAAGAGAAGGATGTGAACACGGGTGTGAAGACAGTTGCGAAGATAGAGAGAAAAAAAAGAACAAGATATACGGGGTGATGTAGAAAGAAGAGGAG
This sequence comes from Ascarosepion bandense, assembly GCA_037127315.1. NCBI lineage: Eukaryota > Metazoa > Mollusca > Cephalopoda > Sepiida > Sepiidae > Ascarosepion > Ascarosepion bandense. The sequence continues at coordinate 47,793 of JBBBDQ010002191.1, forward strand.
TCAAGTGGATAAGAGATGGAAATTGAAATTACATTTAAATTTCATGCAAGTTGTAGCCGTCAGGAAAGCAAATATATGGAAGGAAGTTTCACAGACGGAAAGTGCGAGAAAAGAAGCTGGTGGAGTAGAATGTTTGGCTGCATTTGGTTGATCTACCTGTAAATGGGTTGGACCTTGTTGCCAGTCTGATTACACAAGTACATTCTTGTTTTAGGGACAACAGTTACTTAAATTCGTCGGAGCAGAAGCCATGAAAATGTTTGTAGAATAGACAGAGGGAAGCCACATCCCACTGGTGAGAAAGTTCCTAGAGTTGAGCTGCCAACTCTGGACCTAAAAAAAAATTAATGTTTTCTAACACGTTCAAAATGTTGGTTAAAAATTTTGTATATTTGGGTCAGCGCTGTACCTATGGATATTTTAGAGGCTTTTTCTCATAAAATATCACATTAATTTTTAAATTCTTGCAAAAATCAAATAATCGTCGTATTTTAATGAGACTTTCAGAACCTTCATACATGAATAAATTTATATTTGAAATTATCATTTTTAGAAAAATCTAATTTATTTTTCTGCATCTGTTAACCACCCCAATTTAATTTCATGAATTTTCTTGAAATTGAATTCTGTCCGCAAACTTTGTTTTATTAGTGAAACGCAGGGCTCCTTGAATAATGTAAATCATTTAATTTATTTTATTTTTTTAAATATATACTGTTTTTGTCGAAAAATTGTTCCGAATAGTAAAATAAAAACTGCAGTAAAACTATGACATTATTTAATTAGATAAGCTTAAGAATATTATAGTGCGAAGAAAAATATTTTTCAATGAATAATAATTTTTACAAGAATTGTTTTCATTTTCAAATTATAATCATTTGTAAAGTTTCAATAACCGTTTAAAATTCATCAAAACTTTGTTTGCGTTAGTTTAATTTATGAAGGAAAGACTAGACTTACTAAGCAAAAATCATCTTACACTGAGGGTTTTTAAATAAATTTAATATTGTGTGTGTGTGTGTGTGTGTGTGTGTGTGTGTGTGTGTGTGTGTGTGTGAGTGTGTGTGTGTGTAAGTAAAATATTCTAATTTGGAAAGTATGGATGACTATACACAACATTATCTAAAAATGAAATCCAGTACTATAGTATCTTTTAAGTCAACGTTTGCAAAATTTGATTCGGGTGAATATTTTCAACATTTTTAAGATTACTTAGTATATAAAAAAGTAATCAGTTGTCTTTTTTATTATGTCTTAACAGATAAAGTTTCCATATAGCAACCTGGAACTGTCACCACATATTCAGTGCTTGTTAAGTGATTGACGGGCAATGAAGAGTTCCTTACATCACTGCTATTGTTTGTTTTATAAAATCTATTTTTTATAATTTTCAACTTTAAAATTTTATTTGTTCCAAATCAGATTAATTATACTTTAAATAAGTTATTATTTCTCAAATAAAAAGTCAGAAAAGTATATTTTATACTCGCAGTATAGCCCGGCGTTGCTCGGGTGTAATGCAAGCTTTAAAACTAATCCATGATCCTGGAGCTCAGATTCTTTGGACGTTGGCACGAAAGACTAATAAGCAATATTTGTTTCCAGTTAAAGCGAAATCGTAGACTGAAAGAAAAATGAATGGATGTAAGTCAAATTTTGATTTCCTGGTATCGATATCAAATAAGATTTTTTCGTCTTAAACTGAATTTTGAAAGGCTAAATAAGTCCTCTGAGTAAATGGTATCATCGCCGAGACTAAAAACTACAATTATACCTACTTAGAGCCAAACCCGAAGCAAAAACTAAAATAAAAGGACTGAAAAAATATAGACATACAGGCAGATAAACAGACACACACACAAACATCTTGCCTTATATATATATATATATATATATATATATATATATATATATATATATATATTATCGATTTTCTGAACTATTGTAAGAACTGCAACCTTGAAACTTCTAAATATCGTTTCTTATGTCTTTGTCGGACCACTCCTTCTATAAACTGATTTTTTCGATTATCGATTTTCGAACACTCGAAGACGCTTATAATACAACTGTGTAAATTTTTAAGAAAATCGGTTCAGCCGTTTCAGAGTCTATAGGCAACGGACACACACAGAGACAAAGTTCCATTTATAAATAAGTTTAGATTTGGAAGGATTCTGAAATAAAGAAAATTAGATTGCCATGAAAGACTGCTAAAAAAGGGTGCTAATCAACTATTTTTATCAGCATAAAAAGAGAATCGATCCCGATCAATAAAATTCAGTACAGAGTATTTTTATTTCTGGAAATAGTAAATTTGATGCTTATACTTTCAATTAAAGCTAAAATAAAAGCTTCAAATATGCTTTATCATTTATAAAAATTAATTTTAAAATTTAGATATCGCGAATTATTCCAAAAAAGTGTAGGCAGATGTTATAGTTACTCTCTCTCTCTCTAAAACACACACACATTAAATTATACTTTTATCCTACCCTTTTTTACATCTACCTATGGTAAAACATTTACTGGTTGGTTGATTTTTGGTCTGTATAGTTCGACACTGCCCTTGTCATGAAATGGTACAAGAAAGCACGATTTACTAATACCAAGTTCCTAAAAATTCAGTTCTAAATCATGAACTCAGCATTGTAGTAACGAGCTATGATCGGAAGGAAATCGTGATGCCTGCAGCACTAGTGAGAGTTTTTGCACTGAACCACACACAAATGCGTATAGTTTTCTATGTTCACCTTATAAGAAATTACCAATTTCTCTCTTTTTTATTGTCTATAATTTGCTCTCGCTTTCTGTGTGAAATACATCCATCTGTCTGTCTGTCTGTCTGTCTGTCTGTCTGTCTGTCTAATTTCATTTATTATCTGTGTTTATCTATCTATCTGTCTATCAAGCTAATTGTGTTTATTGTCTACTTATTTATCTCTCTATATATATCAATAAATATCCATATTATCCTATGTCTAAAGGATGACTCTTTCATGTTCTAACAATCATTAGATGCATATCCTAAACCTATATTATGCACCTGATGATTGTGTAGTGCATAAAACTCTAAGTTGTGCTTTACACGTAAGATAATATATATATATATATATATATATATATATATATATATATATATACACTTAATAGATCTATTTTATTACATTGAGCACTTTTCTTTTAACACCTGATAAATATTTATATATGGGTGTGTACCTTCGTGTATACACATAATATACTTATTTACACACACATACACACACACACACACACACACACATATATATATATATATATATATATATATATATATATATATATATATATATGTGTGTGTGTGTGTGGACCCAAGCACACACACCCCGTATGCGAATTTCTGAACTCTTTCGAGAAGGACCTTTTCGACCTGATCCCCAAAATCAAATTCTGTGGGGCTTCAAATAAATTCCAGAACTTACTAAAATCAGATAATAGAAACCTAAAAAAACCTAAGCACCTGTGGGTAAAATCCGACAAATCTAACAACATTTATAAATGTGATCCTTTAAATTACATAAGTGTCCTTAAAAATAACCTAACTAGTAATTACAAAGTAGACAGAAGGAACCTAGCATTATCTGAAATTAATACAGACACAGCCAAATTCGCCAAAGAATTAAATATTAGTGACAAAATTGGCAAAATCGCCACTAAAGAAGCTTACGTTTTATTTAAGGACCACAAACCAAATTTCCAAAACAAATTACAAACCAGGCTAATTAATCCTACAAAAAGTGACTTAGGCATAATTTCCAGGGAAATTCTAAAAAACCTAATAGGGAAGCTACTATTGAATCTACAACCAAACCTTTGGAAAAGTTCTTTAGATACTATACACTGGATTAACAACATCAAAAACAAATCTAAATCCACCTTCCTTGAATTCGACATTGTCGATTTCTATTCCTCTATATCAAGGGACCTTCTTGAATGCTGTTTAAATTTTGCTAAAAATTACGTGAACATTTCGGATAGGGACTACAATATTATCTTTGCGGCCAGAAAATCTATTCTCACCTTTGATGATTTCACATGGACAAAGGGGCCGGGGGAGGGTTTTGACGTCCCTATGAGAGCATATGATTCAGCCCAGGTGGCAGATCTTGTGGGAATTTACATTTTAGATATTCTAAGCAGATGTTTAGACCCAAAACAATTAGGCCTATATCGGGACGATGGATTAATAATTATCCCTAATTCCAATGAGCCCTACACAAATAAGATACACAAAAAAATAATTAGAGCCCTGAAGTACCTCGGTTTTAAAGTCGAAGTCACATCTAATCTTAAAATTGTAAACTATCTAGACAACACCCTTAACTTAAATGATGGATCCTACCAACCATTTCTCAAAGAAAATAGTTCCCCCACTTATATCAATATTTCATCCAACCACCCAAAAATATTATAAAACAGATACCCAATATAGTGAAGAAGAGAATCAACCAATTATCATCCAACATTAAAACTTTCAACGCAAGTAAAAATATTTACAATAAGGCCCATCAAAAAAGCGAATATAAGAACAAGTTAACATATAATAAACCTACAATAGACTCCGAATCATCCAAAAATAAAAATAAAGGAAACTGTAGAAAAAGAAAGATAATTTGGTTTGACCCCCCCTTATTGTAAGCTAACTAAAATCAATATTGGTAAATATTTCCTCAAGTTAATAGACAAAAATTTTAATAGCAGTAACCCTCTACGGAAGATGTTTAATAGGTACAACCTTAGAATTAGTTATTCTTGCACCCCGAATATGGACAGCCTTATTGGTTCCCATAATAGGAGTATTCTGGTGAACTTGCGCAATGCTGAATCTAGGTCCGGAATTTTAAACGAATGCAGCTGTAATTCTGTGGACGCCTGCCCGGTAGAGGGAAAATGCAAATTCACCCAGGTGATTTATGAAACACGAATTTCTCCATCAAACAAAAAAACGACTTCCGGACCTATATCGGTATGTCCGTCGGTCCTTTCAAACAAAGACTGTATAACCACAGGTACTCTTTTTCGAACCCCGGTCAGAGGTACCAGACAGCCCTTTCGCGAAAATGAAAGAGAAAGGTCTGGATCCTGAAATTAGCTAGAAACTAGTAGGTTCAGCCCGTATTCCGAGGAATTTTCGTGATAGGTGCTGTATATGTTTACTGAAAAAAATTTCAATATTAAAATACCTCCACAAACCCCGGCTACTGAATCATAGAAGGGAATTCATCAGTAAGTGCCACCACAAGGCAAATTTTTTGAATACTTAAATTTAGAATTTAAATCCCCGTTTGCTAGATGTTAGAATGTAAATTAAATGGATTCAATTTAAATTTTAATCTTAATTTTACCTTAACGTTAACCTAAAAAGGTATTTTAACCCCACTACCTTCCTATCCCAATCTCCTTTAATTGCCTATCTTTATAAAATATGGATTCTTTAACTAAACTCCTTTTTTACTTGGTTAAGACATATATTATATATATATTTCTCTAATAATTTTTAAACTGATAACTTCCTGTAATTGGCATTTAGCTCGCATCTGCCTAAAAGTTTTAATAAATAAACTTAAATAAATTTTTTTAAGATCTTATATACCCGTTCCTTCCCCCCTAAATACACCTCTTCAAACAGCTCAAAATCTTAGCCTTAAAAAAGTAATTTAACTCCTTTAGTTGTCTATCTTTATAAAATATGGACTCCTGTACCAAACTCCTCTTTTCCCATGTTAACACACACACACACACACACACACACACACACACACACACACATATATATATATATATATATATATATATATATATATATATATATATTTCTTTAATAACTTTAAATTCATGACTTCCTGTAATGGATAAACTTAATTAAAAAATTTTAAGATCTTACATTTAAATTTACTCCTTCCCCTCCTAAATATACCGTTTCAAACCCCTGTAAACATTCACTAGCCTCTACCATTTGATATTTGATACCCCGTCTATCTCTTCTGTTTTGCTTAAAAAAAATCCCACTTCCCTGACCTTAAGGGAACTCAATTCTTGACCGTTGTTAACCTTGCCCCTTCTCCCTTTACTCCATTTGGAACAAAACAATGTCGCTGACGTGACGTGGAATCTCTGTTAGAGATCCCATGTCGACAGCTTGAATTTTGAAAATTTTCTTTAATTTATATATATATATATATATATATATATATATATGACGTGACGTGGAATCTCTGTTAGAGATCCCATGTCGACAGCTTAATTTTGAAAATTTTCTTTAATTTATTTATATATATATATATATATATATATATATATATATATATATAAATTAAAGAAAATTTTCAAAATTCAAGCTGTCGACATGGGATCTCTAACAGAGATTCCACGTCACGTCAGCGACATTGTTTTGTTCCAAATGGAATATATATATATATATATATATATATATATATATATATATAAACGTGAGTCCATGTCTCTGTGTTCATTATCTATCACAGTCTATCCTTTTCTGTCTCAGTCTGTTTATATCCGATATTTTGTATCTCTCAGTTTCATCTATCTATCTATCTATCTATCTATCTATCTATCTATCTATCTATCTATCTATCTAATTCTGTTCATATCTATCTATCTATCTATCTATTTATCTATGTCACTTTGTTTGTATCTGTTTATCTACACTATTTTTATTTTTAGTTCTGACGTTGATCATGTCCGTTATAAATTATAACTCTCGGATGCCGATTTTTACTTTATCAAATGTATAACCTAATTTGGCTTATACTGAAACTCAAACATGAAATTTGAAAGTAAAATCATAAAAGTTAAATTTGTATTAAAGGGTACATTTTGTTAGGGTCAAATATGTGCGTGTAGTCGAAGAGACACCACTTATACTGTTTTATTTTCGGCGACTGAAAGGTATTAAAAAATAATTAATTAACTGTAAAAATACAATAATAAAATAATTAAGTAGGGTAAATAAATAAATAAATAGTGAAAAAATGAGTCATTGGTAATCCAGGTATTTGTGTTTGAGCAGATATTTATTTCTGTGTCTGTATGGGGTCATCAATTCAATTCTTTTGTTCAGTAAATTAGGATTAGTTAGGTGTTTTAAGATGACACGTTTTTTTCTAACAGTTACATGTTATAAAATTGTGTTTTTCCAATAATATTTCAAGTAATAACCGGGGTTTTGTTGTTTTTTAGTTGCTAAAATATTTCGAGAGGGCAGTGATATTCCTGAATTTTCTATTACTTAAAGTCAGTTTATGATTGTAATATAAGTATTTTCATTGGTTTCTGTAGAACCAAAAAACAATTTAACATCGCTATCAGCATGACTATCAGCTTTGTAAATTTTACAGTCGGTCATACATTGACCGTTAAGTGAGTAGAGCGTATTTTTTTTTCGGCAGTTACAATTATTTTTAGTAGAGTTAATATTTATTTATAGTGGTGGGACTATTACTTTGCAGATTGGACATGTGTTTATTGAATATCATATTGTCGTGTTGTGGGATATATTTATCGATGTTCTTGACGTTTTAACATTGTTTGTGTTGAAAATATTTCTTAGTGTAGGGGAATTATTGAAATGGTTGTAAATTAAATTTAGGAAAATTCTTTCGATATTTATTTGAACTTTAAGACTAAAAGTGGGTTAAACCATATTATATGATGTTAAGTTTACGTAGTTTCGGCTTATGTTTGCCCCCTTTGTTTTATTCTATAAAATTTTTAATAGTGGCATAATGCCAGACGACCTATGTAAGTCTATTTTCATAGCATTGCCTAAGAAGCCAGGTGCAAACGAATGCGAACTACACCGAACTATCAGTTTAATGAGTCATATTACAAAACTGATCGTCCGAATATTAATGAATAGACCAAGAAGCAGAATCAGAACAGAGATAGTACAAGAAAAGTGACACTGGGACAAGGAACGCCATATTTATGATTATGATACTCTCTGAAAGGGCAATATAAATGAAGAAGGACTTGTACCTGTGCTTTATCGATTATGCGAAGGTTTTCGACAAAATACGCCACAAAGAATTGATGGAGATGCTCATCAGCCTCGACATATTTGGGAAAGACATTAAGGTAATTAAGAATCTCTACTGGCAGCTAACTGCCTGCATACGAACAGGTAACGAATTTAGCAGATATACAAAGATAGAAAGGGGCGTAAGACAAGGATGCGTCTTTTCACCGGATCTATTTAACTTGTACAGCGAGAATATTTTGAGGACCCTAGATGTTTTGCGAGGATTTTTCATCGGAAGTCACATTTTGAACAACATAAGATACACAGACGATACAGTGCTGATTAAAGACACGGAAAGGAAACGATATGACCTCCTACAGAAGCTATCTGAAGAGAGTAACAAGAAAAGACTACAAATAAACTGCAAGAAAACCAAATGTATGGTCATTAGCAAAAAGAGCAACCTAAAATGCCAAATACAGGCGTGGGATATTGAAATCAAGCAGGTACAAAAATTTAAATATCTGGGAAGTGTTCTAACCGAAGACGGAAAGTGCGACACAGAGATCCAAACGCGAAATGGCATGGCGAAGGACGCGTTCTAGAAGCTGAGTAAAGTATTAAGACACAGGAAACTTTCACTAGAAAAGAAAACTTTTCACTAGAAACAAAGACGAGAGCAATAGATTGCTATGTGATGTCGGTTCTTCAATATGGCAGTGAATGTTGGACAATATCAACAAAGATGAAGGAAACGAAGCAGCTGAAATGTGGTTCTACAGAAGGATCCTGCGGATATCGTGGACCGAGCATGTGAGCAATGACGAGGTGTTGGAAAGAATGGAAACGAAAAGGTAAATTAATATTGAGCATCTGGAAGAAAGAAAGTTCCTGAGTCATGCAATGAGGAATGAGGGCTTGGAGAACCTGATATTAACAGGCTAGATAGAGGGGAAAAGAGACAAAGGAAAGCAACTGATAACATATTTGAAGGACCTGAGCAGGTGGATGTCAGAACGAGGCCTGCAAGAAAGAAATCCAGTACTCTCTTCCTAGTTTCTAGCGAAATTATCCTGTTTCTTAATACCTTACTCAACTTCTGGAATGCTTCCTTCGCCATGCCAATTCGCCTTCAGATCTCTGTGTCGCACTTTCCGTTTTCTGTTATAACGCTCGTCAGAGCAGTTGCCATGAAAATATTTGTAAGAAAGACAGAGGAAAGCCACGTGTTCATAACTAAGGTGTACCCAATGAGGATGGAACTCACTACTAAGTAGTAATAACCAAATACAGTAGCCGGGCAGATAGCACCGCACGCCAAGGGCGTCAGCAAAGTATAGTGAGTTGTTCCGGATTAATAAATAAAATAAAAATAAAAAAAAGTTTTTAGGTGTTTTTCTTTTCGATTAGCGAATCGTTTGAATCACGCCAACAATTTATTTTATTGTTCAAATGCAAAGCGTTAAGAAGCTTTGAATTAGCGAATGAAAAACGAGGTTTTAACCTATTTTCCCAAGAAGACGGAAACCTGGTCACCAACATGGCCGCTCAGAATAAACGTCACGCAAGAGAGATTTATTGCTGGCTTCAGGGTCGCTCTTAATAGATTCCAAACGCGACGGTTTTACTTTAAAGCAAGAATTAAGGCAAGCATAACATTACATTTAGCTTTTACTCGGCTAATGTGGGAGACAAATTCAGATAGATAGATAGATAGATAGATAGATAGATAGATAGATAGATAGATAGATAGCCGGATTCTACATTGCCCTTCAAAATGTTACCACGTTCGATTCAGTAATGCTTCGAATGATTCATAATTCATAAAATAATAAAAAAAAGAAACAAACAAATACTAAGCAAAATTTGAACGTCTGCTATTAAAGAAAGAAAAAAGAAACAAATAGTTAAAAAAGAGATAAAAAGGAAAGAATATGTGCATGACTCACAAAAAAGAAAGAAAGAAAGTATGACCAGAAAAAAAGTCAGAAAGTAGTTCCAGATTAGAAGGTCAAAGAAAAAAAAGAAAGAAATAAAGAAGAGAAAGTTTTAGAAAGAAAAAATAAAGTGGGTCTAAATAAAAAGGTGTTAGAAAGAAAGAGAGTCATTCCAGATGAAAAGGTCTAATGAACAAACTGAGATAGATAGATAGATAGATAGATAGATAGATAGATAGATAGATAGATAGATAGATAGATAGATCTAAAATCATTCCATAGAAAATACAGAAAGGAACATATATTGTCATACAAGGGATGTCGGGAAAAAGAAAGATACAATTTTTTTTAATCATTTCACCCCAAGCAAGGTGATAACACCACTAAGATGTGTGGAATTAATAACTGTAAAAAATACTGCATTTTTATTGAGTTCGAAAAGACAATAAAAACAGAGTATTAAAATAAGACAAATCGACGATTAATGGTGCATTTGAATTGTGAAAAATCGGCATTGAAAGAAAAGTATGATGGGGTGGTTTCATGTTTTCTTATCCCTGGTTTCGGTGTGCTTTTGAGTTTCCCATTTCTGAGGCATTTACCAATATCAACAATGAAATAAATGCAATTTAGTTGCTGATCTAGAAATATTTTGAATTCGTCAAATTGCTGTACCAAAGAGGAGGATTCATCGGAGAAGTTAACATGATATTAATAGAAAAAGGTACAAGAAAGTTACGTTGTGGCAGTATGAAATGACCGAAGCCGAGATGCCAGATCAGTACTGATAATATTTGCATATTCTTCTCAGGATTCTATCAAGAACCATTAGCTACATATGAGAAACAGAAGGCCAGATACGGTAGCATTATTCAATTACCGAACAAATGGTAGATTTATAAAGTTGGAAAATAGAGCTTCATTAATAAAAAGGTTTGCTGAAAAGTTTTCAGCCCCACTGAGAAAGAATTTTAAAAGTAATATTGATTGATCATTTTTAAGAGCTTGAATCCGTAAAATATTCCAACAGTCGTATTAATAGCAACTGCTGTTAGAACCTGACCCAGAAATTATATACCAGAATATTGTATTGTTCTAGTAATTATATTTTTAATGAATATTGTAATGTTTAATTAATTATATTTTTACTGTATTAATGAATTTAAATAAAATCCATTGAAAAATATGCTATTAGTAATTGTTATATATATATATATATATATATATATATATATATATATATATATATATGGGGGGGGTGTATGTGTGTATATGTGTGTTTATCGTATAGAACAATTACTATGGAAGTATTTAAAGAAATGGCAAAAAATCAATCTATCCAAAATGCGATTTTGGCTTTATATGTATATATATCTATACACACACACACACACATATATATGCTAACATACCTACGCACACACACATATGTATAAATAGTGTATCGAGACATTTTTCCTTTATATGTATATACATCTATATATATATACACACATACACATATATACACACATACACACGCATTTTTTATAAACATATCGCCCCAAGCAAGGCATTTTAATGCCACGTTATGCAGGGGGTTACATAGGAGGAAAGTTATGAGAAACAGTGATAGGTTATATGGGGGGGGGGTCAGGAAATGGGTAAGAAGGATGATAAAACTGATGAGAGTGGAGTGGACGAAGAAGGGAGCATAAGAGAGAGGATGCAAGTTAGTGAGATAGGAGATGACAATTGACTTTTCTTGGAGATTGTAGCTGTTGGGAAAGTAAGTAAATGGAAGGGAATTCCACAGGCTGGAAGTGCGAGAAAAGAAACTGATGAACATATATATACTCATCCATATATATATATATATATATATATACGTAACACACATTCGTGAACATAACGTTTTTAAAGTATGCGATCTCCGTAAATATTGTACACAAGAGAAATTAAGAGATAGTGCAAAAATAATGATAATGTGCTTTCTTATTGATATGGCTGTCCCTTATTTTTGAAAATCTTCAAAGAAATTTTTTAAATCCAATGATTTTGATGTATAAATCTGAAAAAACATAGCACATGAGCAGATCAAGAATTCCAGTTGTTTTTGAAGGCCTCGGATTTATTAGAATAGGGTCCGATAGACTCATTCAAGGATTCCTGGTAGTTCATGCCATGCAAACAATTGTACTCAAAAATACAGCTCACACACTATCTATTATCTATTAGCTTTATCTATTCAAAATATATGTGATCTTGTTTTCTTTTTTTCTTTTTTTTTTTTTTTGAGTGGGGAGTAGGGGAATTTTACGCAAAATGTTCAGGAAAATGCCTTGAAACAATTACTTACTTTAGGTCCCGGTTGACACCCGGAAAGACATGTGTATTCAGCAGAAATCAATGGAAATAATAATAAAAGAAGAAGCAAAATCAGAGCAGCAATTTTCAAGATATATTCTATAGAAAACCAAAATAGAACCCAAGAACCAATAGCTGCAATAAAAATTATCTAAATGAAAACCAAGGAAAAAATCTCTTGAACAGATGATACAACGCTTGCAAGACAAACCTTTGCATGACGAATATCCAGAATGTGCTAATAAAACTGATGTTGTTAAAGTTAACGCTCAATGAATCAGACTCTACGAAAAACGTCAAAAGTCTACAGACAGAAGAGAATCATTCAGGTCCTGGTTATGACAATAAACTGCATACGGTAGCAAGACCTCTAATTGGAAGGTTGTGAAGAGCATTTAACCACCTCTTAATTGCTGTTGTTCCCAGGTCTATTCTGACCCGGTGTGGTAGCACCTGTTAGAGTCCCAGTTATGGGCAAATAGTTAAAGCCCTAAACTGGGGTCAAAACACTATGAAATTATGAAAATAGACTTCATAGAAATATATACATTTTTGGAGGAAAAATATTACCATTTTTGAAAGAAAGAATTGTTATTATAGCATATTTTTAAAGGTAAGACATTATTATCAGGAATACATTTTTAATACAAAACTAGAAGACATCTTCAGTTTTCTAAAATAAAAAACTTCAAGTTTTTTCATCCAAATCTGACAAAATCACTATAACCGAACATTCAAAAAATACCTTAAACTCCCACCTTTTTGGCATTAAATAACCCACAGAGATTGATATGCCGTTAAACAAAACTAAAACTCAAAATCTTTCAAACCTATATTTTATAAGAAATAGGTTAACTAAAGAATATAACAAAGAAGCAAATTTGATTATGCAAAAGTAGAACCGATGAAAAATATACCTGAACAAACATGGGCGAGACTAACAGACGCGGATATTGAATGTGCACTAAAAAAGCACACAACTAGGAAACTCCAGAAATAGATAGATTCCTAACTTTTTACTTTATTAGATGAATACAACACACATAATATTAGCCAAGCAGCGAAAGATGACCATTTATTGAAAGGCACGGTTCACGAGCTGACATGAAATCAAGCTCTCTTACCATTCTGAAGATGCAATTTTGATCTCGAAATATTAATGAATAATAAATAGGTAATATCCAACGCTTTCTTTGTCATCCTTTATTTTACTAAACGCATTGTGATAGTCTTCAAAAGCTACCCATACACTTAATATGCACAATGCTTCAAGCAAATCACAAAACTCTCCTATCCTTCAAGAAATATTCAATGCTGCTAACCAATTACCATCGTTCTGTCTAAGAATGGTGACACAAATTTCAAAAAGATCTACAGACCATTTATATGTCTTCCTACTACTTACAAACTGTTGACATCTGTAATGACAAATTACTATATTCTTTTTTTTTTAGAAAAAATGTCAAAATACATTTTGAACAAAAAGGGTGCAAAAGTGGTCCTTATGCAAATTGCAATCACATATTAATAAGATGATCTTAGAAGAATGATTAAATGCAAAAACATTTTCGTACTGCCCGGATAGATTACCGTAAACTGTTCGATAGTGCACTCCATTTCTTGTCCTTAAACCCTTTAAATATATATAAGGTATCATCTGTCGTTATCAACTTTATCAAACAAAGTATGCTGATATGGAAAACAGCACTTCACCTCAGTCATATAAATGGAATCTATAAGTACGATGAAATAAATATCAATATATGGAATATTTGAAAATCATTTTCCGTCTCCATTACTATTTTGTATATCCCTTATAGCATTAGGCAGTAAACTTAATAGGACGAACTATGACTATAAGTAATCAAAAAAAGTCATGTTATAGCATTAGGCAGTAAACGTAATAGGACGAACTATGACTATAAGTAATCAAAAAAGCCATGTTATAGCATTAGGCAGTAAACTTAATAGGACGAACTATGACTATAAGTAATCCAAAAAAACATGTTATAGCATTAGGCAGTAAACTTCATAGGACGAACTATGACTATAAGTAATCAAAAAAAGCCATGTTATAGCATTAGGCAGTAAACTTAATAGGACGAACTATCACTATAAGTAATCAAAAAAAGCCATGTTATAGCATTAGGCAGTAAACTTAATAGGACGAACTATGACTATAAGTAATCAAAAAAAGCCATGATATAGCATTAGGCAGTAAACTTAATAGGACGACCTACGACTATAAGTAATCAAAAAAAGCCAAGTTGTAGCATTAGGCAGTAAACTTAATAGGACGAACTATGACTATAAGTAATCAAAAAAAGCCATGTTATACTATTAGGCAGTAAACTTAATAGGACGAACTATGAATATGAGTAATCAAAAAAGCCATGATATAGCATTAGGCAGTAAACTTAATAGGACGAACTATGACTATAAGTAATCAAAAAAAGCCATGTTATAGCATTAGGCAGTAAACTTAATAGGACGAACTATGACTATAAGTAATCAAAAAAGCCATGATATAGCATTAGGCAGTAAACTTAATAGGACGACCAACGACTATAAGTAATCAAAAAAAGCCAAGTTGTAGCATTAGGCAGAAAACTTAATAGGACGAACTATGACTATAAGTAATCAAAAAAGCCATGTTATACTATTAGGCAGTAAACATAATAGGACGAACTATGAATATGAGTAATCAAAAAAAGCCATGATATAGCATTAGGCAGTAAACTTAATAGGACGAACTATGACTATAAGTAATCAAAAAAAGCCATGTTATAGCATTAGGCAGTAAACTTAATAGGACGAACTATGACTATCAGTAATCAAAAAAAGCCATGTTATAGCATTAGGCAGTAAACTTAATAGGACGAATAATGACTATAAGCAATCAAAAAAAGCCATGTTATAGCATTTGGCAGTAAAATTAATAGGACGAACTATGACTATAAGTAATCAAAAAAAAGCCAAGTTATAGCATTAGCCAGTAAACTTAATAGGACGAACTATGACTATAAGTAATCAAAAAAGCCATGTTATAGCATTAGGCAGTAAACTTAATAGGACGAACTATGACTATAAGTAATAAAAAGAAGCCATGTTATAGCATTAGGCAGTAAACTTAATAGGACGAACTATGACTATAAGTAATCAAAAAAAGCCATGTTATAGCATTAGGCTGTAAACTTAATAGGACGAACTATGACAATAAGTAATCAAAAAAGCCATGTTATAGAATTAGGCAGTAAACTTAATAGGACGAACTATGACTATAAGTAATCAAAAAAAGCCATGTTATAGCATTAGGCAGTAAACTTAATAGGACGATCTATGATTATAAGTAATCAAAAAAAGCCATGTTATAGCATTAGGCAGTAAAATTAATAGGACGAACTATGACTATAAGTAATCAAAAAAATGCCAATTTATAGCATTAGGCAGTAAACTTAATAGGACGAACTATGACTATAAGTAATCAAAAAAACATTTTATATTATTAGGCAGTAAACTTAATAGGACGAACTATGACTATAAGTAATCAAAAAAAGCCATCTTATTGCATTAGGCAGTAAACTTAATAGGCCGACCTATGATTATATGTAATCAAAAAAAGCCATGTTATAGCATTAGGCAGTAAACTTAATAGAACGAACTATGATTATAAGTAATAAAAAAAAGCCATGTTATAGCATTAGGCAGTAAACTTAATAGGACGAACTATGACTATAAGTAATCAAAAAAAGCCATGTTATAGCATTAGGCAGTTAACTTAATAGGACGAACTATGACTATAAGTAATAAAAAAAAGCCATGTTATAGCATTAGGCAGTAAACTTAATAGGACGAACTATGACTATAAGTAATCAAAAAAAGCCATGTTATAGCATTAGGCAGTTAACTTAATAGGACGAACTATGACTATAAGTAATAAAAAAAAGCCATGTTATAGCATTAGGCAGTAAACTTAATAGGACGAACTATGACTATAAGTAATCAAAAAGCCATGTTTTATGCTAGCAATGACAATGAGTTGAAAGTTATCCTGAAAACAACAAAATGTTTCAAGGATGCCACTGAAATTTGGCGCTTGGATAAATGTGCGAAAGCAACACATTTTGCCATGATCACTTCAACTTCTTAGACCCTGCGGTAACAATCAAACATTTAGAGCAAGAAGAACTCCAATGTAAATGAGTTTAAATGAATTCAGCAAAAAAAATGAAAGAAATAATACGAAAAGACTGCTATGAAAGTGTTCGACTGATATTAAAAACTGAAATTAATTTTTAGAAAAAAATTTGAATTATTAAGAACACTACCATACCAGTAGTTCAACATAGTTTCAACATCTTGAACTAGACTCTATACGATATAAGACAAATGGATTCTAAGCTTCTTTCTAAGCATAACATGCATCATTCAAAGGCTGATGCACACCGTCTATACATAACCCGTAAAGAAACTGGAAGAGATCTTATGCAGCTACAATTGTTATGAAAAACAAAAAAAATATTGGTTTACTAACATACAAGGAAACAACAAAGACTGGATGATACAATTAGTCAAACAACACGAAATCATGATCATTAAGAACCCTACCATAGCAGTAGTTCAATATAGTTTCAACATCTTGAACTGGACTCTAAACGATATAAGACGAATAAATTCTAAGCTTCTTTCTAAGGATAACATGCATCATTCAAAGGCTGATGCAGACCGTAAAGAAACTGGAGAAGATCTGATTCATCTACAATTGCTATACAAAACAAAAAAATATTAGTTTACTAACATACAAAGAAACAACAAAGACTGGATGATACAATTAGTCAAACACGAAATCAGAATAAAAAAAAATATTCAGTCATGACGAAGGTTGTAAATATAAATGTGATTTACTTTTAGTAGATTTTGTAGAAAATCCAAACGGAACACAAGAACCATCTGGTGCTGCAAAAAATATGACAAGGAAAGCTAAAAAGAAAACATTTGAACAGATGAAACACGTTAGCAAGAGAAACCTGTGTATGGCCAATATCTAGAGTGTGCTAATAATGCCGATGTTGATAAAGTTAACACTTATGGATGGTTAAGAGCATCTGGATTAAAGGTTGAACAGGAAGGTTTTATTATTTTAGAGCAAAACCAAATTTTTTTCATTACGAAATTCCAAGCAAATATCATACATAATAATTTAGATCCAAAATGCAGACAAATATAAGAAAACCAGAGACTATCTAATCGCAGGATTGCGTTAAATTAATATAAAAATCGTCACGATAGAGTTAGATAATATATCATATTTACACTAGACACCCAGCAATTACAGCACCTACACAGAAAAAAAAATGAAGCAAATAGAGCAAACATAATTGTTAAAAGACGAAAAGAAAAAACTTGCCTACTAATAGATATAGCTTGTCCAGTGGATTGTAACGTAAAAAACAAGGAATTAGGAAAAACTATCAAAATAAAACGACCTGGAAATTGAAATTGAAAAAAATGTGGAAATTGAGAACAATTACAGGAACAGTGATAGAAGGTGCGCTGGAAATTATAAAAAAGGAACAAAACAACACTTTAAAAAATTCTAGCTTAAGAGAAATACAAAAAAATGCCTTGATAAGTAAAGACCACACACTAAGACAACACACACACACACACACATATACATACATATATATATATGTAACAATAATATTAACTATAGCAACAACAATACCAATAGAAAGAGAACTAACCCTAACCCTAACCAGTATTAATCAAGCTAGAATTTAAATCGTCTTGTATAACCCACCAAAAACAAACTCGGAGGGAAAAAAGGGGAAGCAAAAAAAGAAACAAACGAAGTATATGAACAAAAAGTCAAGCACTCGTATGAAAGAAAAAAAACTCAAGACGAAAACCCTAAGACTAACAAAGACAGAAAATCTAAGCAAGAGCGAACAACCGACCGACTAACGGCTCGTTAGGGAAATTTTCTGTCTATATATGTATGTATGTATGTATGTATGTATGTATTAATAAAAGTACATATTATCCTACATCTATGGAATGACTCGGTGTTTCAAAAACATCGAGTGAACTAAAATTTAAAAAGATTAAACTATCAGTTTGAAATATCCACCTGATGATTGCAAAACGCATAAAACTTCAAGGTGTGCCATTGAAGTAGAATAATATGTATATTTGTTATTATATATATATATATGTGTGTGTGTGTGTGTGTGTGTGTGTGTGTGTGTGTGTGTGTGTGTGTGTCAAGCATTGTTTTTACCTGAAATATTAATGTACATTACCAAACAAAATTATAGATATCTATGTATGCTTTTGTTTGGCAATGTACGTTATTATCTTTCAGGTAAAAACAATGTTCGAGACTCGTACGGACGTATGATTGATGGCAAAATCCGTATTCTTAATTAGATTGGGGGATTGAGAGTTACGTGAAATTGGGTTAGTGTCAGAAGGGGCCACTAGTTTAGATGCTTCAATGAAGAGCAGTTCCGACGTGTTCTCCACTGGACAGTTATTTACCGACAGTTAAAGCGTGATTAATGTTCATAAGCTAACGTGGGTTACCCATCGGGGCTTGACGGTAAAACACGCACAGAGGTGCGAGTGCGTGGTGTGAATTACGAGCTCCCGTAACATTTACGTGTATTTCTACGGAGAAATGCAAATCAGAAGCAATGACTTGATTAATTTAAGAAATTATACCCCGGGTATTATATTTATTTTGGATAGTTCTAATTTACTTTATAGTAATAAATAAAATGTGATTTGATTTTCCTTTATATATATATATATCGGTCCCGTAACCAGATACTCAATTTCTAATGATAACGTGTCTCGATTTTTTTTATTTTTACCTAACGAAAAAATATTTTTTTATGGAGAGAAACACCTTGATACAGCTAAATAAAACCTTACGTGAATATTTGTGTGTATGTAACGAGAAAACTAATAAATATCTAAACTTATATAATAAATGGAACTTTGTCTTTGTGTGTGTGTGTGTGTGTGTCTGTGTGTGTCCATTACCTATAGACTCCGAAACGGCTGAACCGAATTTCATGAAAATTTGCACAATTGTATTATAAGCGTCTGCGAGTGTTCTTAGCTAAGTTTTGTATCGAGGTACCCCCGATAAATATCAAAAATCGAAAATCGAAAAAATCGGGTTATAGAAGAAGTGGTCTGATTTTAGTCAAATTTGATACACTCATAGGCAAAGACATAAGAAACAATGTTCAGAAATTTCAAGGTTGCAGTTCTTACAATAGTGCAGAAAATCGATAATATATATAAAAGGCAAGATGTTTGTGTGTGTGTCTGTTTATCTGCCTGTATGTCTGTATTTTTTTCAGCCCTTTTATTTTAGTTTTTGCTTCGGGTTTGGCTCTAAGTAGGTATAATTGTAGTTTTTAGTCTCAGCCATCATACCATTTACTCAGAGGACTTATTTAGCCTTCAAAATCCAATTTACGACGAAAAAAACTTATTTGATATCGATAGCAGGAAATCAAAATTTGACTTACATCCATTCAATTTTCTTTCAGTCTACGGTTTCACTTTAACTGGAAACAACTATTGCTTTTTAGTATTTTGTGCCAACGTCAAAAGAGTCTGAGCTCCAAAATCATGGATTAGTTTTAAAGCTTTCAATACACCCGAGCAACGCCGGGTTATACTGCTAGTTAGAAACTATAAAGGGTTTCCTGGCAATGCGATAAATGTGCATCTACCTAGCTAATTGAACATAATTAGATAATAGATAGATAGATAGATAGATAGATAGATAGATAGATAGATAGATAGATAAGATTAAATATATATCGTTTGGCAATAAGATTTGATAATGTACTAACTCGAGCCACGTAGACTCTATTAAGTAGTATAGAACCAAAACTCACAACAGGCTAGTGGCTATAGTTTCCGTACTCTTCTTTTTCTTCTATGTGCCATGTTCCTTCAGGACGTAGGCGATCATGGCTTTCCACGTCTCCCGATCCCTGGTGGCTCTTATCACACTTTCTCCTGTTACCCCACCAAACCCCGCTCTGCCATCTTCAAATATGTTATCCGCTGCATTCCGCTGTCTCTTTTCCCCCTCTGTCTGACCTGTGAGTATCAGATTCTCTAAGTACCCCTTCCTCATTACATATCCCAAGAACTTCAGCTCTCTTCCTGATGCTCAGTATTATTTTTCCTTTTCGTTTCCATCCTTTGTAAAAGCTCATCATTGCTCACATGCTCGATCCATGATATTCGCAGTATCCTTCTGTAGAACCGCATTTCAGTTGTTTCAATTTTTTCCTTCATTTTTTGATATTGTCCAGCATTCACTATCATATTGAAGGGCAAACATCACATAGCAACCGTGTAGTCGCTAGCCTTATGCACAACCACTTTTTAATTCAACATTCTATTTATATATATATATATATATATATATATATATATATATAATCGTTTCACTCCGAGCAAGGCATTCGACTGCCACTATTGCGCAGGGGGTTACATAGGTGGAAAAGTGGTGAGAAAGGATGGTTAGATATAGGCAATGTCAAGGAGAGTGATAGACGGGTAAGGATACCGAGACTGAGTATTGGATAGATGGTGAGAGTGTTGGGAAAATAGATGCAAGTTAGTGTGATAGGAGGTGTCTATTGACCTTATATTTAAACTACTGGAGATTGTAGCTGTCGGGAAAGCAGACATGTGGAATGGAATTCCACAGGCGGGAAGCGCGAGAAAAGAAGCTGTTGGAGTAGAAATTACGGTTACATCTTATCTGTTTCACTGTAAAGTGGTGAGACGGAGTTGCTAATCTAGTTTCTCGTGTAAAGTCATAAATGGTATCATGGCAGAGACTAAAAACTACAATTATACCTACTTAGAGCCAAACCCGAAGCAAAAACTAAAATAAAAGGGCTGAAAAAAATACAGACATACAGGCAGATAAACAGACACACACACAAACATCTTGTCTTTTATATATATTATCGATTTTCTGCACTATTGTAAGAACTGCAACCTTGAAATTTCTGAACATTGTTTCTTATGTCTTTGTTTATGAGTGTATCAAATTTGATTAAAATTGGACCACTCCTTCTATAACCCGATTTTTTCGATTATCGATTTTTGATATTTATCGGGGGTACCTCGATACAAAACTTAGCTAAGAACACTCGCAGACGCTTATAATACAATTGTGCAAAAGTCGTACTGTTCGTTTGACAGGCTTCGTCTCATTAAAATAAAGTGATCTTTATACTAAAGTAAAAGCAATTTAAATATATTCATAATTATAAATATGCTATAAAGAAAATATGAGTTCTTTGTCAGGATTCAAACCTGCATCCACCTTAGCAGAGGAAACTGTCGTTAGATCCGACGTGCTTTAGAGAAACGCGGCCGCGAAGTGTCTCACCACGCGAACAGAGACGAATAGTGTCTTTAAGGACAGATTCTCGAAACATTCGTGTCTGCTTTATATATGAGATAACGTTCTCGAAGCATCGGTTTGGATCTACCAAACAGAATAACTCGTCGAGCAGGTGATATGGAGTGAACAACAAACTATACGAAAATAGACGAAAGAAATTCTCATCGTTTGGGTGAGGAGGGGATATATTTCCTAGAGTGATTAACAGAAATTGCACACTTCATCAGAAATGCAAACAGTAGGAAATCAGGCGGGTAATGACTGACGTCATACACTAAAGAAATTCCAACCAAAAAAGGAAAGAAAATATAAAAATAAAAGCAAACAAAAATGAGGAGTAAAAAATATTGTAAAGGGAAAATATTTTTTGTATTTGTCAATCTTCTGAATTAACCCTCCAGCCGAAAATTACTATTTGCAGTTTGAGTACTACTTTAGCGTGCGGTCTGCCACAGTTTCTGTAGTCAACGCTGTGAAATGACCTTTAGCGTGCAGTCTGCATTTCATAATAACGTACAGAAATTGATTTATTTTCACCATCATGTTTATTAAGTCTTGCGATCGTCAGCGCAATGGTTGTGTGAGTTGTCTAGGCAAGTCTTAAACAATATGGATTCTATGGTCTGTGACTGTTGTTGTCAGAGAGCGTACCTGAAGTGTAAGAGAACCATGCCAGAGGGTAAGTTTGGGATTTGCAGACACTGTTATGTCTGAAATGCTTAAAATATCCAGATTTTTATATTTCTTTATCTTATAGATGTTAAATAAATTATTTTAACTTGTGTTTTAACAATTTATGGTGGAAAGATTTAAAATTGTCTACACAAATAATGTTAAAAATAAATAAACTTCTGTGTTAATTCGGTGCGTTGACATTCAGTCAGTTAGGTGCCATACGTGATACACGCTTTGGGCGATCATGTCTCGAAAGAGACATGACTGACTGGGCAAAAGGTTATCCTGCAGTAGGTTGCCATTGCTTTCTACGGTAGATTGGTTGCCAGCCAAGGCTATAGAACCCAATCTGTCTTGTTATTCAACCCATAGGTGGAAGGAAGAGACGGATTATTACCTTACCCAAGGGTATTTGCGCGTAAGTGAATGCAAGGAAGTCAACTAGAAATCGAACTCGGCTCCCCGACTTCGCGTTCCGAGCCGCTATCCACTGCACCACAACGCACATCCTACCTACCTTTGACATTACCGACCTTTAAAATAATAAAAATAATTGCCGGTAAAATATTTACCGAGACAGGTAAAATAAAACATGAAAGGGCGTTTTTCTATTTTCTCATGACGGGTAAAATGGCCTCTTTCAGTCCTTTTATCAAAACGGTTTTGCTGGAAGTCAGATTCCATAAATGCACTGTTATATACACATATATTTCTTGTACTTATGAGATTTTTCTTCCAATTTTTCTGTCTGAGGGACTGTGGAAAGTTAACAGCATAATTTTATCATCATCTTTCTATTCAAGTTTCATGCTGTACCAATTATTGTTTTTCTACTGATGGAATTGTTCAAGCAATGGGATAGTTGATAATGATTTAGTTTTATTATTTCGTAACACCAATCTATAGCGTGTGATGAAATGCCACATGATTTATGACTCATAGGATGAATTAGTTTGAAAACATTGTAAACATTGATCTGACAATAATTTGTATACCGGTTATAGTTAAGATATTTCTAAATGAGACCGACGCCATGCTTGATTTAAAATCTATCTATCTATCTATCTATCTATCTATCTATCTATCTATATATATATATATATATATATATATATATATATATGCAGAAATCATATGAATATGTCGAAATCATTTAGAAATATCTAAACTATATTTAGAAATCTCTAAATTATATATATATATATATATATATATAATATGAAAATGAAAGAACAGATAGATTAAAAACCTACTGTTCGTTGCATTTACTTTAATTAAAAAGTGCTTAATACTAACCAGAACTTAATATTGTAATATTTTTATCAGAATGAATTATAATGCATTTTATCAGTACGCAAAAGAAATTTCGTTTCAGGACATCGTTGTTCTTCTGCAGGTGATATTTTAAAACAAATGGTGAAAATGATTTATTTTGGAAAAATAGAAAACAAATTCATGGCTATTTAGAAAACTAAGTGGGGGTGTTGTTGAAAGTTGAACACATGGTTGTGTCTAGATTACTCAATCAAAAGTGAGAATTAGGTTGAACTATAAATGTGAACGTTTAGTTCATTAGGAGAAGGGTTGCTGAATTATGTCATTATAAAATGACACTCTTTATCTGTCTCATATAGTATTTAGATGTATACAGAGTGATTTTGAACAACAGATCAGATTTTAAGAGTTTGGAAAGTTTCATTTTGTTAAATGGGTTTAAGTTAAAATTTAATTATTAATAAAATATTAGTTATGTAATATTAGAGCGTAAGTTATATATGAATATAATAATTAATTAAATTTTAAAATGAAATATTTACGGTGTTTACGGTGTTAATTCATTTCTATGGTTCATTAGTTTCTTTTTTAGGAAACTTTATAATATGCAGCTTTTCTATAAAAACTAAATATAAATTCAATTAAATTTTCCTTGTCTACCATATTTAATGTTTAAAACTTGAAAAAGATATTTAAAAGAAAGGTTACTGACAAAATATATATCAACAATCTACATGCAGGGTCAGTCAGTTAGTTAAGTGCCATACATGATACACGCTTGGGCAATCATGTCTCGAAAGAAACATGACTGACTGGGAAGAAGATTACCCCGCAGTAGGTTGCCATTGCTTTCTGCGGTAGACTGATTGTGAACCAAGGGTACAGAACCCAAACTGTTCTATTATTTAACCCATAACCGGAGGGAAGAGACGGATTAATACCTTTCCGAAGGGTATTTGCGCGTAAGTGAATGCAAGCAATCTGACTGGAATTCGAACTCGGATTCCCGAATTCTCGTTCCGAGCACGTTCCGATGCAGGTTACGAGGATAAAATTACGTCTAAATTACACAAAAATGAAAATAACACTCATTTCAACAGATATATCGACCAAAATTACACAATAATATCTTGAAATACTAAAGAGTAAATTTATTCAATAAAATTGGCATTGGTTTCAACCACCGTCTCCGGACGACTTCTGAATCTCCTTCAACTCTTCTGGGTGGTCTCCTTGTTTAAGTTGGTGAATACTGCCATAATCCTTGCCTTCAGTTCACCTTTGGTATCGTTCTCAACTGTGCTCCACATAATAATCAAGGAGGTTAAAGTTTCGGGATTGAGGTAGCCAGATGTAAGGAGTGATGCGGCCACAGAAATTGTCTGTCCCCAATGATTGAGTTCTCCTGTTGTGGGGTGTAGGGCAGAGTGTTGTTGCCAGACATAGTATCTGCCAGGAGCCATCTACTTGACCCAGAACCCTAATATCATCTAAAGGCACCTGATATAGGCGTCTGTACAGAGTCTGAGGTAGTGTGTAACGATGAATGGAGGCATAGCATCACCATCGGTAGTGATCACTCCAAACACCTTAATAACTATCATCAGACACACCAAACTCTTTCAAGTTCCTCTAAACTGTTCTTAAGTTGACACCCAAACACTCTGAAATGTTCGTATTGGAATTTTCGGTATGAATGCCAAGCAGTACAGCATGCCGCTTCCAAATTTCTGGCAGAATGAATTGCGTTATAGGGGCTCTTTTTCTCATAGATGGTGCTCAAATGACAATTCTATACTGTTCAGTCGACAGAATAAAAAACAATGCGCATTAATTTACCTAAGTACACACACACACACATATGCAGTGCATTCACATAAAAAATATTCAAAGTCACACACGCACGCAAACTATTTAACCCATAGATTTGTCCATAACTAGTTCTACAACTCGGGTCCAGAGTAGACCTGTGAGTAATGTCATTTGATGGGTAACTCCACATTCCCCAAAACACCTAATAGTAAATTTAAAGCCAGTTTATATGTCATACCCAGGACACACATACAAACACACACAAACACAAGCACACACACACACACACACACACACACACACACACACACACACACACACACAAACTTCAGTAATGAATCGAGTTCTCCCGGTAGCTGGCGTGTCTATAAACTGCATGTATATAACACGCTAAAATTTCCTCCTCTCTCTCATTCTATACGCCGATAGTTTAGGTAGCAGGCACTCCGACTGACACCACATCGGTTGAGTTTCGATCCCGGCTGGAAACAAGTGGATATCTAGCCACACTGATGAACTGTGATATAGCGAAACTCCTTTGTATGTCAATGACCTACATATATATATATATATATATAGTTTACCAGTGAAAAAGAATTTTAGGCAAGTAGATATTTTGTCAGAAAGTGCTCGATATCAAGGTAAAGATAGGCGTTATGAGAATTAATGTGGAGAAATATGTCACTTATCTAGGCAATGTTCTTTTAGTCAGACACTGGCAGTATAGCCCGGCGTTGCTCGGGTGTAATGAAAGCTTTAAAACTAATCCATGGTCCTGGAGCTCAGATTCAGTCTAAAGAATATTTGTGTGAAGTTTGGTGACAATCGGATAAAAACTGTGGATTTGTATAAAGAACATACAGACAGATAAACAGACACACACACAAACATCTTGCCTTATATATATATATATATATATATATATATATATATATATATATATATATATATAATCGATTTTCAGCACTATTGTAAGAACTGCAACCTTGAAACTTCTAAATATCGTTTCTTATGTCTTTGTCTATGAGTGTATCAAATTTGATTAAAATCTGACCCCTTCTTCTATAACCTGATGTTTTCGATGATCGATTTTCGATATTTATCGGGGATACATCGACCCAAAACCTAGCTAAGAACACTCGCAGACGCATATAGTACAACTGTGTAAATTTTCAAGAAAATCGGTTCAGCCGTTTCGGAGACTATAGTTAACGGACACACACAAACAGACACACACACACACACACACACACACACACACACACTCACACATACACACACACAAAGTTCCATTCATAAATAAGTTTAGATATATAGGTAGTGTTTAATTGTTATAGTTTTTATTACAAAAATTATTGTTTTTTTGGGTTTTTTTTTACTAGTGAAAGGTCATTTTAACAAGCGTATTTTTGTTATAAAGTATTCGATATCAAGTAAAGGATAGAGAGTTAATAGGATTAATCAGGAACGGCATTTAAGGAATTAAACACAAATAAATAAAAAAAATCTGTCTGCACTTGTCTCTATACCCATGACTAAAATAACACCGCTCAGCTAAATAACAAGTTTTTTCCACATTAAAATCGTTCGGAATTTGACAAAATGAAGAGATAAAGAAACAAAAAGAAAACGTTTAACAATCTAATTTTACTTTTCTTAAATCTTCATCAGAGATTGACTTTAAAAAAAAAAAGAAAGAATCTGTTTCGGTTGCAGGAGTTCCATTGGTTAATCAGGTTTCTTGTATATTCGACTTAAAAAAAAAACGTTAATATAATTTATGGCGTTCTGGAATCCAAGGAGAAACGACGCGTCACTGCGAAGCTCCACGAAATTAACTTATTCCAAGCCCAACTAGAAAAACCACAAACATTGTTTTTGGCATGTAAGTGTACAATAATTCTAATATCTGTATGTAGGAGTTAAATGATAATGTATATTTGTAAGCGTATGTATGTATCTCACTCTCTCTCTCTCTCTCTCTCTCTCTATATATATATATATATATATAGAGAGAGAGAGAGAGAGGAATTTTTATGCAGAGAAACATATAGATACAATCTTATAGCGTGGACATGTCAATAAATGTTTCTTCTGTGTAACGAGAAAACTAATAGATAGGTATTAGACATTATCAAGCGTTTCCTGGCAATGAGATATATACGTATATATCTAGCTAGCTAAAAATTCTAACATATCTATATAAGAGTTAGATGCTAATGTATATTTCTAAGTGTGTATATGCATGTATGTCTCTCTCTCTCTCTCTCTCTCTCTCTCTCTCTACATATATATATATATATATATATATATATATATGTGGTGGGGAGTGTAAGACTATTCCGTATTTTCACATGGTCAACTCCACACGTCAGGCCAATTTTGTGGACAGAACCTAGAAATCTAATTTCCTTCTGTCAACGATGTTTTATGCCTGTTTTGTATTGTTTTTTCAGCAACCAGAGAATTATGGCTCGACATCCAGTCCTTGTATTAGTTTAACAAATGTCAGAAATGGTTTTCGACGTAGTACATCTGAAATCGTTTGCTGTTTGCAAATCTCTTATATTTTTATAGTTATTCTATCTTACTTGTTTTAATCCTTATTTTTCGCTTTGACACTACTTGTCACTGCATGTGACAAAGATAACCGTGTCCAAGCACAGAATAAAGTTTATCTTTACCTCCGAACGAAAACAATATTTTTATGTAGAGGAACAACTAGATACACATAAATAAAATTTTAACGTGCGAACATGTGAATAATTGTTTCGTGTAACGAGAAAACTGATAGATATTAGAAAATATCAAGTTTTTCTTTATAGTGAGATACATACGTCTGTCTACCAAGATAGATAGATAGATAGATAGATAGATAGATAGATAGATAGATAGATAATTTGCAGGATAGATAGATAGATAGATAGATAGATAGATAGATAGATAGATAGATAGATAATAAAAATAATTTGAAAAAGGAATTTAGGATAGATAGATAGATAGATAGATAGATAGATAGATAGATAGATAAAAATAATAGATATAGATAGATAGATAGATAGATAGATAGATAGATAGATAGATAGATAATAAAAATAATTTGCTAGATAGATAGATAGATAGATAGATAGATAGATAGATAGATAGATAGATAATAAAAATAATTTGCAGATAGATAGATAGATAGATAGATAGATAGATAGATAGATAGATAGATAGATAGAAAAATAAGGATAGATAGATATAAAAATAATTTGAATGATAGATAGATAGATAGATATAGATAGATAGATAGATAGATAGATAGATAGATAGATAGATAGATAAAAATAATTTGATAGATAGATAGATAGATAGATAGATAGATAGATAGATAGATAGGCAGGCAATAAACACAACACGATAGATAGATAGATAGATAGATAGATAGATAGATAGATAGATAGATAGATAGATAGATAGATACTGGTTAAAAACTTGTTTTGGAGCATTACCATTCCTTGTAAAATGGCTTATTGATGAGCAGCCCTTCTATGGCTTTTTAGTCTACCTAATGACTTGCATTCCCTAGCCCATGTTTTGCAAATGTGAACATTGCTGGAAACAGTTCCTCTACAATTATTATATATTTAAACATGTAATTTCAACCCTACTCTTACGCAATTTACTATAGTCACTGCATCTTGTAATATCAGATAGATCGTAAACTGACTATCCGTTGTTCTCAATGTACTCTCTCATAACTTCACAGATTAACCATGGAGAAACAAAGACTGTTACATACATGGCAGTTGAAGCCAGACTGATTTCTTCTTCCATCTATCGCTTTTTGCATATCGCCTTTTGAGGCTTCTCTTTTAAACTTTTCATGATTAATACGCTCTTTCTCAAACATTTTTTATTCCTTCATGAACATTGCTCCTCCATTTTTTTCTCTGAAGCATTTTTTCCCAGGTTATCTCATCTCATCAATACCACGCTTCTGAAGTGTTTGTTTTTACAGTCTTTATATCTCACGTTTGGTTTATGAAGTGAGCGTTTTCCTCTTACGAGTTAACTAAGGAAGCCTCTCATCATTCATTCGGAATAGACGCCCCACCATCTTAATCGATGCTGTTATATGATTGATCCTATGTGTAATGGGATCTCCCCCTTTTCTATGATAATGGAGTCGACTTTAGTATACATATGCTCCTGCCATGGTGAGTTACGGAGGAGAACAGTAGAAATCCGTAAGTGACCGAACGATCCTTAAATTTCACAGAGAATATCGCGTCAGTTGTCACAGTAACTCTGAGGTAAACTAAGCCAGAACAGTATTACACATCACCCGTCAGTTGCAGACGTGGGCATACTAATTCTAGCAAGGCTTTATTTCAAAGACTTGTATACATATGAATATATATACATATATATATAGTCATCCGCAGAGGACTATATATATATATATATATATGTCTGTTTCGTTGTATCACAGCTCATCAGTACGGTTAGACTCCGATTGCTTTTAACCCAGGATTGAAACCCGACCGTATTGGCGTCAGTTGGCGATTCTACTTCTGAGCTATGGGCGCTCGGTAGAAGAAGGCAGACTTTTAGCACGTATATTATCATTATACACGCCTAATAGCTGAGAGTGTTCTAATTCATTACTGAATGAACGATGCGATATATATATATATATATATATATATATACATATATATATATATATATATATAATTATATGGTTATGTCAATTTTACATTGCGACATGGAAATTTCTATGTTTCGAGATTAATTCTCATCATCAGGCAATGTTGGTATGGTTGTGAGGATGATTTACATTTAAATGACAAATACTTTTGGTTTACTGTGAATGTATGTGCGTGTTTTTTTTTTGTTTTTTTTTTTGTGTGCGTGTGTGTGTGTGTGTGGCTAATCAGAATGGAGATTCACTTTGGGGTTTGACCCCGAAGAATTTCTGTGCTAACCAACTTTTTTCCTCCTCTTTTTTTCTTTTTCCTTGACCCTTTTCTTCTCTTGTCTATTTCCCTTTGCATTTATCTGATCTTACCATTTTCCCTTCAGTTTTATTACATTTGATGTGATATTCCTTTTTTGTAGTACCCATCTCCTTTCTCGTCTATTTGTTAAAGAAATAATTTTTTTCCAAAGAAACCTCGAACTGCTATTTTTCCGCTCCATCTTCCATCTAGCTGTAAAGTTTATTATCCTGATACAAAGGGGGAATTATTAAAAAAAAAAAAAGAAAAAAGGGAAACTATCTTATTCTATTTTTGGCTTTATTTTTATTTTTATTTTTACCTAATTCGTCAGTGAGCATGTTATTTAATTTAGGTTTTATCCATTTTCTAATGTGAATAATTTACAATGTCTACATATGACATTAATTTCTTTTCGTTTATTTAATAAATTTTTATTTTTAATTATATATCTTAATGTTTTTTTCTTTTGCGTCTTAGTAACTCTATTCATCCTGTCAATCTGTTGTCCAACGTTATTAAAATTTTATGTCATATTAGACAGCCTTTGAGATTGAATGCCAAGTAGCCAAGAATGGGCATGTTCGACATCTTTTTCTCTTTGCTTTTAATCAAGGTTAAAAAGAAAATCTTCCAAAGCTGCTCAAGGCATTTGTGCTGTGTATGGAAATTAATGCGCGTTGTGGTCCAATGGACACCGGATCGGAACGAGAAATCGGGGAGCCGAGTTCGAATTCCAGTTGAATTCATTGCATTCACTTACGCGCAAATACCCTTGGGAACGGTATTAATCCGTCTCTTCCCTCCAGTTATGGGTTAAATAACAGGACAGATTGGATTCTATAGCCTTGGTCAGCAACCAGTCTACCGCAGAAAGCAATGGCAACCTACTGCGGGATAATCTTCTGCCCAGTCAATCATGTCTCTTTCGAGATATGATCGCCCAATTGTGTTTCACGTATGGCACTTAACTGACTGATGGAAATTAAATGCTTCAAATCAACCAAACGGTTCAATGCTTAGCTGCATGTAGAACAATTTTTTAAGCGTTTCACCCCAAGCAAGGCGGTACTGCTTCTGATGCGCAGGGGCTACATAATAGTAAAAGTTTAGACAAGAGGAGAGTGACGAGAAAGACGGACCAGCTACAATGGTTGTTAGAGAAAAGGCAAGAGAAGGATGGAAACACAGGGGTGAAAACAGTTGAAAATGTACAGAGAAAGGAAAAGAACAAGATATACAGGGCGATGTAGAAAGAACTGGAGTCAAGTGGATAAGAAATGGGTACTGACATTGCATTTAAATTCCTGGAGGTTGTAGCCGTCAGGAAAGCAAGTATACAGAAGGTAGTTCCACAGGCGAGGAGTACGAGAAAAGAAGCTGAATTGACGGCAACATTTGGTTGTTCTAACTGTAAGTGGATGGGACTTTGTTGCCAGTCTGTTTGCACGAGTAAACTCTAGTGACTGCGGCATCAGTGACTTAAGCCATGAAAATATTTGCAGAATACACACAGTGAAGCCATATCCTGCCGGTGAGAAAGTGGTTGGAGTTGAGCTGCCAAGTAGGGATCTATCAGATTCTTTTTTGTAGCCTGTAGAGAACCCTAAGATGAACAGCTTTTGACCCTATATGACAGCAGCATTCTATGCACTGACGAATGGTTGATTTCTATATGTGCAAAATGGATTCAAGCGGAAAAACTTCTTGGCCCTACACAGTGACCCAACCTTCCTAGCAGTGGATTTAGCTATGTAATGATTCCACTTGAGAATGATGAGGTCGGAAAAAAAGGTAAGGGTGAAGAGGCGCAATATATTACTTTTAGGGAGACTCACTTGACCCATGCTTATGGTGGGGTGCAGGAGAGTTTGCCTGTGATGGTTAACAGATAGCAATTTTGTTTTTGAAGCATTGAAATTAACAGTTCACACGACGAGGTTGAAAGAGGCAATTCAGCTGAAAAAGAACTAACCGGCGATAAAATCTGATTATTCAACCTTCCCGTAAACTACGGTCATATCACGTTGAATACACCGGTTCTCGTCCTATCACCGCAGTTAAGCAACTTTGAGCCTGGTCAGTACTTAGATGGGTGACCGCTTGGAAATACCAGGTGTTGTAAGCGTTTCTTGACGGATGTGCGTTATGGCCAAGTTCGAATTCCGTTGAATGACCTGCATTCACTTACGCGCTAATTCTCTTTAGGAAAGGTATTAATCAGTTCCTTCATTCTAGTTATGGGTTAAATAACAGGATAGATTGGGCTCTATAGCCTTGGCTAGCAACCAGTTGCGAGATAATTAAAAAATGGCTGAGGGCTGTACAGAGTAGGACTTGGAACCCTGCCCTTAAACGAATCGTTCTCCATCGCTTGGGAGAAAGCCGGCTCAACCCGACCAGGGTGAATGCTGAAAAAGTACAGGTAGATATTCAACCTTACAATTCTCGCAATTACATGACCAAACATAAAATTGAAGAGCTTGGTTGGGAAGAATTCTGCTTCACCCTCCAATTGTATTCCAATATACATTCTCCTCCTAGCTGATGAATCTAA
Source organism: Ascarosepion bandense (assembly GCA_037127315.1). Lineage (NCBI taxonomy): Eukaryota > Metazoa > Mollusca > Cephalopoda > Sepiida > Sepiidae > Ascarosepion > Ascarosepion bandense. The sequence continues at coordinate 80,854 of JBBBDQ010002191.1, forward strand.
GCGCAGTACTTGATTAGCAATTAGGTCTCATAATTTTTCTGTACGAATAGCTAGATTTAACCGCAGTTTTTAGAATAATCGTTTCTTATTTCGAAACTTTTGTGCCGCTTTCTTTCGGCTTCCTGCTGTCTTTTCAAATACGATTTTCAAAAATGTTTTCTTATTCTTTTCACACCCAAATTCTTTTCTCAGACTCTTTCAGCCTCAATAAATCCTGTGTCTTAGTGACTTTATCGTCTTCTTTGATTAAACACTACTATCATCGCTTGACTTCCCTACCCAGAAATATATATTTTCACACATACGAGCTAATTACTAAATATAGCGATAACGTCATCAGCCAAAAGAAGACCCCAGAATGCCAACCACATGTTCGATAAACTAAAATAAAACAAGTAAAGAAATTTAAATACCAGGGAAGCGTCCTGACAGAGGATGGAAAGTACGACGTTGACATCCGAAGACACATTGGCATAACCAAGGACTCATTTCAAAACCTAACCAGGTTACTGTGAAACAGAAAACACTCATTGAAAACAAAGAAAAAATGTGATGGACTATGTGATATCTGTCCTTCTGTATGGTAGTAAATGTTAAACGATCTTCTCAAGGATGAAGGAAAGACTTGAGGCAGCAGACACATGGTTCTACAGAAGGATGCTGAGGATACCATGGACTGAGCACCTGAGCAACGATGAAGTGTTGGAGAGGATGCAAACGAAACGACAACTGATACTTAACCCCAGGAAGAGACACCTGAAGTTCCTTGGACACGTAATGAAGAAGGAAGGCCTGGAGAATTTAATACCCACAAGACGAATAGAGGGGGAAAAGAGACAAAGGAAAACAACGTGAGACGTATTTAATAGGCTTGAATAAATGGATAGCGAAGCAGGGTTTGGGAGAGATATCAAGAGGAAAATATTGAAAGCGACAAATGACATGGCCAAGTGGACATCCATGATTGGCTACGTCATGAAGGGCCACGGTACAAGAAAAACATGAAAAGGTGTTGCGAATTAAGAGTTAATCCAGCCTTCAGTAATTGGTGATAAATGATTGAGTTACAACAAACAGAAAATAGCTGTTCTTCTTGTAGATTGCCTTTATGTTCTGAATCTCGTCTCGATTTTTACTAATGCTTGTAAACGAAGCACTATAGGTGATTGGTTGCCAAAAAAATAATGTACTGGATAAACTTTAATTACAATTTAAGTAACTTACTTTGTTAAAATATGCCTCTGGCATATTTTTGAATCTAACAAATACATATTTATATCTGCGTCTACCGAACTATTTAGATAGATAGATAGATAGATAGATAGATAGATAGATTTTAAAAAATAGATTACATTGGATTGTATAAATCAAAGCTAGTCAAGTTTGCTTGTGAATCAATGAGCCAGTCGCTTTTCTGAGATTCAAAGATGGCCTGATATTAGCCTTTCTATCTAGTACAAACGCATAGCTGCATTTATGTTTTCTTAGCTGTTGATCAATATTCTCTTATTCATACTCGTGTATGTATTTTGCTTGAATTCCACGGAAAGGAAGCTAGGAAAAATATTGATATTAAATCACCTTTGAATAACATGACCAAAGATTTGATAGCAATTCTGCCATTGCCAAATGGTCAGTATGTTTCCTTTGATCATTAGTTTCTCGTTGTACGTCTTGGACTCTCTGTCACGACATTATCTTTAGGCGGCAAATCTGAGCAGTTCACAGATCCACAAGAGAATCACCTCTTCACACAACATGGAAGTGATCGCATTCTTTTGTCTTTTATTTTTTTCTATTCATTTCCAAGATCTCAGAAAGACGCTTCCAAAATTGAATGGCATATTCCATCATTCGGTTAAATACCAAGATTTCTTATCTTTTTTTTTCCATAGAGGAAGTCGCATTATTAAAAAAAAATATTGCGACTAATAATGTTGAAAAGCGCTCCATTTATTTTGTAGTATGTAAGAGGCACACAAAATACTTGGAAGTATACATGTTTTGTTAAAAAAAGATGACAAGCTATTTTTGTTAAGTTTTTGTACTGTATATTTTCTTGTATGAGAAGAATAAATTTTGGGAGGTGGGTATTTAGTGTATGTAGACATTATCCAAATCATTTTTCGTTCCAAGTGGGTTCGGATAATTCTTTTTGAAGAAATTTTTTGTACGACGTTTCATCTCTTGTACGCTCCGGCCTTCTTCAGGTGCTAAGAATGACAGACCGAACCCTTTTTTACAACCACTGTTGTATATGAACTCCATTCCTTGCTTTAATGATACATGGCTCAGTGGATATAGACGTTGGGGAGTTCCTGTGACTGGACCCAAAGAGTTGTGAGTTCAATAACAGATTCAGCAGGAGTGAACAAGTAACTTACAGGGTTAGAGGGAGATAACTCACATCCGCCAGAAGAGGCACTAGCAAGGAAAGGAGTTCAGTTCAAAATTTCTAGCACCTGAAGGCCGGAGCGTACAACGGCCGAAACGTCGTACAAATGGCAACAAAGATGAGGACAATAGTCCGAATAATGTAAATACTGTAAATACTAGCTCATCTCAAAAATATACACAAATACTAAAAAAAGATAACACCAGAAACAATTTTTGTACAGAATAATGAGAAAAGAAGGCTTGGAACATTTGATACTCAGAAGACATAGTAAAGGCAAGAAGGACAGGGGAAGATAAAGCATAAGCTTTCTAGCGGGCTGGGGTAAATGTATGACGGAGAGATAACAAAGAAGACAAAATTTATTAGGATCTACAAAAGACAAGAAATTTTGGAAAGCTATGATCGTCATCACCCTGAAGGGACACGGTATATCGAAAAAAGAATCAGACAATCGTCCTGAATTTTTTTAAATGTATTTGTGCGTCTTTTTTCAGTCAGTTAAGTGCCATACGTGAAACACGACTGTGCAGAAGATTATCCCGCAGTAGGTTGCCATCGCTTTCTGCGGTAGACTGGTTGCCGACCAAGGCTATAGAATCCAATCTGTCCTATTACTGAGCCTATAACTGGAGGGTAGAGACGGGTTAATATCTTTTCCCAAGGGTATTTGTGCGTAAGTGGATGCAAGGAATTCAACTGGAATTCGAACTTTTCTTTTTACTTTACTTTAAAAAGGAATCTTCATTGATATTAATTCTAATAAGAATAGAATTATACTAGAACAAATATGATACTAAGCTACACATATAACAAAAACAGAGAATATAAATATCAACAAATTTAGAATTTTTTTCTCTTCAGTTATAATTGAGAATATAAGCGTTTTTGTTCCATTTTTAGGTATCACGCGGTTGTAGTTCATAACAAATTTAAAGAAAATGTTTTCAGAAACGGGTGAAAATTTATTTTGACATTATCGATTCTTCCCTTGAGAGGAAAAATCAGTTTCTTGGGACATTCTCCAGTACCTTGTGACAATCTAACGATCTCCTTAGAATCTAAATACACTGTCATATTTCAATATTAATATTACATTATATAGGCTAATAGACACTAATATACTGAGATAGATAGATAGATAGATAGATAGATAGATAGATAGATAGATAGATAGATAGATAGATAGATAGATATGAAGAGACTGACATAGATAGATAGATAGATAGATAGATAGATAGATATGAAGAGACTGACATAGATAGATAGATAGATAGATAGATAGATAGATAGATAGATAGATAGATAGAAGGACATAGATAAATAGATAGATAGATGAAGAGAAGGACATAGATAGATAGATAGATAGATAGATAGATAGATAGATAGATAGATAGATAGATAGATCTAAAAACGTTGTTTCACTGTGTCGTGCGTAACAATTTTTCTCTCCAGAATCTTCCATGCATATCTGTAAGTCTGCCATTCGTCCGTGCTTAGACATAGATGGTCCCGTGCCGCTGCCATTTATCTTGAAGTCCTTGACAAAATCCAAAGAAGAATTCGCCAGATTAACTGTCTCGATCTGGTGATTCTGATTCATTCATTTAACTACTGCCGTATCTTTTCTATAAATACTTTCCTAGTAATTGTTTAAATGAGCTCTTCTCTACGGCACCTGGACTTCTGTAATTTAAGCCCAGTACTAAGTATGCGTGTTGTGGTGCAGTGGATATCGACTCGGAACGACAAATTGGCGAGTCGAGTTCGAATTTCAGTTGAATTCCTTCCATTGACTTAAGCACAAATAACCTTGGGAAAGATAATAATCCGTAGCTTTCCTTCAGTTATCGGTTAAATAATAGGAAAGATTGGGTTCTATAGCCTTGGCTGGTAACCAGTCTACCGGAGAAAGCAATGACAACCTACTGCGGGATAATCTTTTGCGACATGATCGTCCAAAGCGTGTATTACGTATGCCACTTAACTGGCTGACAAGCTTTCAATATGATAGCGAATACTGTACAATCTCATCAAAGACGATGGAAAGACAGGAAGCAACCGAAATGTGGTTCTACAGAATGATGCTGAGGAAACCATAAACCAAACAGTTTAGCAACAAGAAGGTTTTGGAAGGGATGGAAACTAAAAAGAAACTAATACTTAACATCAGGGAAAGACAGATGTAATGAGGAAGGAAGGCTTGGAGAATCTGGTACTTATGGTTCGGATAGAGAGAAAAGGAGACAGAGAAAAGCAGCGTGACATATTGATGAACTCTGGGCAGATTGATGGCGGAGCAGGATTTGAGTGGGCTAACGGGAGGAGTTTTGTAAAATCAGATATACCAGAAATAACGCCTTCGAAGAATACTGTCAAAACATCTTTTTTCTTTTCTTGAACTCGAATGATAATTATATACACGGATACACAGGGTGTCCATAAAGTCCATGTGCACTTTAAAATATTATACATTTATTTGTATTTGTTATAGAAATAATCTGTAAAAAATGTTATAAAGTTTAATGTTTCAACAAGATGTAGCTCTTTGTCACTTTGTTCTGCGTGTTAGACAGTTTCTAAATCAGGTATTTTCTAACAGATGGCTCTGAAGGAGTGGACCATTTTATTGACCTCGACGTTCGCCAGATTTGACTCCATTAGATTTTTTATGGGGGACATGTGATAACATTGTGTATGCAACCAAACCTAGTTCATTAGAAGATCTGAAAGCTAAAATAACTAAAGCGATTTCAGATACTGACTTGGCAGCTAGGCTGCAGACACTCTTTCACCGGCGTGACGTGGCTTCCATGTCAGTCAGTCAGTTAAGTCCCTTACGTGAAAACACGCTTGGGCGATCATGTCTTTCCATCGTCTTTGATGAGATTGTCCAGTATTCGCTATCATATTGAAAGCTTGTCAGCCAGTTAATCTCTCCTATTATTTAACCCATAACTGGAAGGAAGAGACGGATTAATACCTTTCCCAAGGGTATTTGCGCGTAAGAGAATGCAAGGAATACGAGTGGAATTCGAACTCGGCTTCCCGATTTCTCGTTCCGAGCCGATATCCACTGCACCACAACTCACATCCGTGTACCTCTTCTATAAATACTTTCACGGCTTCTGCTTCAATGAACTTAGATCACTGCTGCTTCCTATGTATGAATTTACACGAGCTACCAGATTAGCAACTAGATCCCATCCTTTTAGAGTGAAACCGATAAAGTGTAACCGCAATTTCTACTCTAACAGCTTCTTTTTGCGCACTTCCCACCTGTTGGAATTCCCTTCAATATACTTGCTTCCCCGACAGCTACAATCTCCAGGAATTTAAATGTAAGTTCAATAGACATCTCCTATCTCACTAACATCCGTTCTCTCAAGCCCCTTTTTTTTTCATCTACTCCATCCCCATTCTCGGTATTATCATCCGTCTATTACCCCCCTCCTGACATTTCCTATAACTAACCCCTCTTTCTCATCACTTTCCCCTATTTAAACCCCTGCGTAAACAGTAGCAGTAAGATGCCTTGCTTGGGGTGAGATGATTATAAACAAATCCGTTGGCCAATTTTTTTCTGTGAACTGCAAAATTGTCTTACCCTTTGTATTGCTAATGATGAAGGACATGCTGAAAGTAAAATAAAATTTCAGTAGAACATAAAAAAAATAAAGATTTACTTCTTTCTAATCCTTTTTACAAATTATTTCTACCGCAAATACAAATAAAGTTATAGATTTTTTTAAGGGCACACGAACTTTATGGACACCCTGTATACACTTTTACAACGGCCACGTGATCTTAGCAGCATCATTCCTCTAATTTTTTTTTAATCGTATCACCCCGACCAAGGCGGTAATGCCACTGATGTGCAGGGGGCTACGTAATAGTGTAAAGATTGGGAAAGAGAAAGCCGGAAACCACATCCTAAACAGGGAACAAGGGATGAGCCTCTTAACCTGTTCAATAGACGTGGGTGGATTGTGAACCGGGTGATAGATAGATCTATCTACTCCAATTAAGAAAAAAAAAACAAAGTGAGAAGATTGGAGAAGAGAAAGCCGGAAACCACATCCTAAACAGGGAACAAGGGATGAGCCTCTTAACCTGTTCAATAGACGTGGGTGGAGTGTGAACCGGGTGATAGATAGATCTATCTACTCCAATTAAGAAAAAAAAACAAAGTGAGAAGATTGGAGAAGAGAAAGCCGGAAACCACATCCTAAACAGGGAACAAGGGATGAGCCTCTTAACCTGTTCAATAGACGTGGGTGGAGTGTGAACCGGGTGATAGATAGATCTATCTACTCCAATTAAGAAAAAAAAAACAAAGTGAGAAGATTAGAGAAGCGAAAGCCGGAAACCACATCCTAAACAGGGAACAAGGGATGAGCCTCTTAACCTGTTCAATAGACGTGGGTGGAGTGTGAACCGGGCGATAGATAGATCTATCTACTCCAATTAATCTATCTGCTCCAATTACATCAAAACGAGGTTTACTATGTGATGTAATGAATAGGTAATAAATATGTATACACCTTGGTACCCCTCACTGGAATGTGATTGGCTGGTGTCAACCACGAATATAGACTTAAATATAATATAATATAATATATATATATATATATCCCTTTCCGGGACATATCACTATATTTGTTCTCTGGTGATCCGTGTTTAAACTCAAATGTCGGCAGCGACAGTTTATTCATATCTGAAAAAGAACTACAAAGGATAGGGAAATGGGGAAGGCCATGATCCCCTCGTCCTAAAGGAACACCGTACATAGAAGAAAACTAGACCAGTGTCGAGATTTTATCAATTTACAGTTGAGATCGCTAGTTGTAACCGTAAGTTCTATGCTAACAGTTTCTCTACTCGCCCTTTTCGCTTGCGGAACTCCCTTCAAACTCTATGCTTTCCACCCTACTTTAACTTCTATTTAAATGCAATGTCAATCGCTTTCTACTGAAATCCTGATTGCTCTTTTTTTTTCTTGTCGCTCATTAGTTGTGTTTCTGTCCCTAATTATTCCTCACCCAATAACACTATTGTGTCTTATCGGCTTTACTGCTTTGCTTGCATTGAAATCGTCTAAAAATAACAGCATTTTAATGACCTTTCTTCAATATATATTTTTCACCTTTTACGATAATTTATTTAAAGATTAGAAATTAGATTTAAAAAACGGACAAATGTTTATAATATTCACCTTCTTATTTCTTCCCATTTCTTTTTTTTTTTTTTTTTTTTTTTTTTTCAGAATTGGATTGATTATAAATTACAGTGGGACCCACTAAAATATGGAAACGTGTCTGTTATACGTCTCCCCTTTAACGACATTTGGCGCCCGGATATACTGCTTTACAACAAGTGAGTGTTGGCTCCGAAACATAGACTTGCTATTCTTCTTGCTGCAACTAATTTTTATTATTATTAATTGTTGCTTGTCATCGCATTTATTATTATTATTATTATTATTATTATTATTATTATTTTATTCATTTATACGAATTTTATTTTGAAATTTCCCTTGTTTTTTTTCTTTAAGAGACATTGCTAACTTACTTTTTCTGCATTTATGTGATTATTTTTATTGTTGTGATATAATTATTTTATTTTGATTTCATGTCGTTTTTAAGCACATTTTGTTGTCAATGATATATAACTATATAACAATCGAATATCATTATCTTTAATTGAAAAGATTTTCCTTGTTTTAAATTTTTATTCATTAGTTTATTATTATTATTATTATTATTATTATTATTATTATTATTAGATCCTGCATTTCTATTTACAAATCAAACGGGTATCCTCTAAAATTTGAGCTAACACAAAGTCTTTTCAAATTTCCGTTATTATTATTATTATTATTATTATTATTATTATTATTATTATTCCATGCATTTTAACGTTACACCAGACACCAAGTGATTATCACTGAATGCCGAATGGCAGCAAGTCTCTTCTACGCCCCCCCCCCACATTCTTCAGTACACTCGCAGATTCCATCTGAGCCAGAATCTGAGGGAATACTGAAATAGTCACATTTCTTCCCCGACATTATTATTATTATTATTATTATTATTATTACTATTATTATTACCTTAACTTTAACATTGTTTCCGCCATCACGAATACTTTTTTACTGAAATAATCTTCTTGTTTTTTTTTTTATTACTATTTTCCTTATTCTATTTTTCCTCAGTTATTATTATTATTATTATTATTATTATTATTATTATTATTTCTCAGTTTGCTTTATTTCCGTTGTACTCTTAATTCCGTATGCACTGATGCATGAAAAAGGCACCAATACACTACGCAGACATATTGTATAAATGCACACTTTCGCACATACGTACATGCACAATCGCATATCTGTCTATACTTGCAGTCATATATATATATATATATATATGTATATATATATATATATATATATATATATATATATATATATATATATTTAGATATACATGCATTTATATATATATATGTATGTATGTACATGTATGTATTTATGTATTAGTATATGGATATGTGTGTGTGTAATGCTATTTATCAGTGAAAATAGACAGCGAACTTTATGTTGTTTCTTTTAAAATTCGTTTCATGTCTGTCCTAAAGCTGAATGAACTTCATACAGAAATCCCAACTAAAACTTGTGGCGACATCCATTTACTTCAAATCGTTGCCATACGGTTAAAAAATAATGTTCATGCATTACCCGACGCCTGCTTTTC
>JBBBDQ010002191.1:95000-202500 GCA_037127315.1 Ascarosepion bandense
AGGCAAGACAGAATTCAAGAACCAACTATTGCGGCAAAAAGCATGAAAAAGAAAGCCATGAATAAAGCTCTTGAACAGATGAAACAACACTGTCATGACAAACCTCAGCATGGCCAATATCTACAAGGTGCTAATAAACCCAATGTTGATAAATGTTGGAAAGCTATGATGAAGGGACACGGAATATCGAAAAAGAATCAGACAATCATCCTGAATGTTTTCTTTTTATGTATTTGTCTTTCTTTTTCAGTCAATTAAGTGCCATACGTGATACACGCTTTGGGCGATCATGTCTCGAAAGAGACATAACTGACTGGGCAGAAGATTTACCCGCAGTAGGTTGCCATTATTTCTGTGGTAGACTGGTTGCCAGTCAAGGCTATAGAACACAATTTGTCCTGTTATTTAACCCATAACTGGCGGAAAGAGACGGATTAATATTATTTGCACATCCCAGAGACTAGTACACGGACTAATAAAAACATAATACTAAATCTGTCATACGTAAATACATTCCGATCCAGACGTTATCAGTTACACTGATCGAATTTTTTTTTCAGCGAAAATGTTGTTGGGAAATATTCACATGTGTAGGGGTTATTTTTCTCGTTGAATCTGAAAATAAAATCCATTTGGGTTATTTTGATTTTAGACTTTATTTTCAGATTCAGCGTGAAAAAAAAAGGCCCGAAACGTGTGTCCGTTTCCCAACAACATTTGGTCGATAAAATGTCAGCCGGTGTTATTGGTAACTAAGTATGTGGCTTTGTGCTTCGTTTTTTCTCCAAATGAGATTTTTTTTCACCACCACCCTGCCTCGAATATATCAGAGATTTTTCCCCCTCTAAGTAAGGGCGCTTATATACCTATCCGCCGTCCTGTTGTTCTACCTGTGCACTCCCCAAGCGCAACTGGGTCGACAATCTGTTTATATGCCGGAGAAAATCCAGGCGTGAATCTGAACCCGGTGGCTAGCAGCTTACTTTCCAGATCAACGCGCCCGCTAATGCACCTGACTTCTCTGAAACTGGTGTGATATTGGGTGTAATTTATGTTTCTTTTTTTTTTATCATCAGAGTTGAACCAAGTATGTGTTCTAGTCAATCTAAATCATCTTATCTAAAAAAAATGACTTATTAGCATTAAGTTTGATTCAGACCATCTGATATTTCTAATTGACTGTCACCTGTATTTATACTTCTAGACACATTTCAAGTTTTGATGACACTGACGACCACTCATTTAAGTTAAGCGGCGACGACCCTACCAGTATTTGGATGGGTGACAGTCGATGTATACTAATTATAGTAAGCAGTTTTTGGCTTTTTGCATAATTGAGTACAGTATAGGAAAAAAAAACAAAAAAAAACAAGAAGTCATATACAAGAGAAAACAAAATTTCTTTCAACAAGATTACAGGAATGTTAATGTGAAAGAGAGGCGTATTTTGTTTACGATCATGATTAAATTATAATTACATGTATAATATTAATTTTTAGAATTTCGATATTTTCAGATGAAGGATATCACAAGGAATACCTCTGCTATTTTGAATTTATCTACATTTTTTTTTAATTAGCTTGTATTTTCTTCGTTTTATCTCTCCTTAATTCCTTTTAATATTCAACATTTCTTTTCACTAACTTTAATTTTATTATTTCCTTTTCTTCACACAACAGGTGTTCATTTAAAAAAAAAGTTACATTTCTGTCGAGGATTTTTCTTTATACTTTTCCAGCTACCAAATCAAATCAAAAATCTATTGTTCTCTTCCCAGAGGCCGTTATTTTTTTGACTGTTTATTCATGATAAAATGTCGCTAATGCATTATGGGTAACATTGAATTCATACGTTATGAGAATCTGTTTACAACAAATATGCTTTCATGACCGTATTGCGAACAGCTTTCCTTAAAAATAAATACTGATGACAAAATTAACTGAAAGAGTTAAATCATTACTATGGTCCAAAATCTTAAAGGATAATTCGATGAACAATGTATCAGATATATATTGGAGTAGATTGACTAAACTATCTCCCGGTTCACACTCCACCCACGTCTATTGAACAGGTGAAGAGGCTCATCCCTTGTTCCCTGTTTAGGATGCGGCTTCCGGTTTTCTCTTTTCCAATCTTATCACTTTTTTCTTTTTTTTTTCAATTGGAGTAGATTGACTAAACTATCTCCCGGTTCACACTCCACCCACGTCTATTGAACAGGTGAAGAGGCTCATCCCTTGTTCCCTGTTTAGGATGCGGCTTCCGGTTTTCTCTTTTCCAATCTTATCACTTTTTTTCTTTTTTTTTTTCAATTGGAGTAGATAGACTAAACTATCGCCCGGTTCACACTCCACCCACGTCTCTTGAACAGGTGAAGAGGCTCATCCCTTGTTCCCTGTTTAGGATGCGGCTTCCGGTTTTCTCTTTTCCAATCTTATCACTTTTTTTCTTTTTTTTTTTCAATTGGAGTAGATAGACTAAACTATCGCCCGGTTCACACTCCACCCACGTCTCTTGAACAGGTGAAGAGGCTCATTCCTTGTTCCCTGTTTAGGATGTGGTTTCCGGCTTTCTCTTTTCCAATCTTTTCACTCCTATGTAGCCCCCTGCACATCAGTGGCGTTACCGTCTTGCTTGGGGTGATATGATTAAAAAAAAAAAATATATATATATATATATACAGGGTGTCCATAAAGTTCGTGTGCACTTTAAAAAATTTATAACTTTATTTGTATTTGCGATAGAAATAATTTATAAAAAGGATTAGAAAGAAGTAAATATGTTACGGAAATTAATGAAGAATAAAGAAATTTGGTTATAAACAACTGACAATTTGAAATGATTTGTTTGAACATTATATTGGCCGATACTCGTATTTAAGTAGATATTCTGTTTATAAACAAACAGTATTATATATTTATTTTTCCCAATCTGATTATTTACGATAAATATAAATAAATAAATAATAATATTTTTTCGGAAATAAATTTGTCGGTAGAAATAAATATATAATACTCTTTGTTTATAAACAGAAAATCTACTTAAATACAAGTATCGATAAAAATAATGTTCAAATCATTTCAAAGAAATAAATTTATATATTTTAACGTTTTATTGAAATTTTATTTCAGTTTCCACATGTCCTCCATCATTAGCAATACAAAGGGTAATACGATTTTGCAGTTTGTAGTGGACGAAGGGTCCACCTACTAATTTAAATTTATGTTTAACGAGTCGACTCGACGTAACATGGGGTCATGATTTAAAGCAGGATTTAAGAAAGAACAAAAAGGCGAAAGTAACCAGAAAAACAATGTATTGACAAAGGTTACATGGGGTTGAGAGAGCATGCATAAGAAAGTGAAAAGGAAAGAGTCATTCCCCTTCGTCTGTTCGTAGGAACAAAATAAGATGTATGAAGTTTTTACTCTAGCTGAAAGAAAGGTTTGTAACAATTGTTAAGATTACCGTAAAGAGTTCAAAGTTCAAATCCTTGATGAAGAAAGTCAGACAGAAGACAAAGTTCTGTGTCTGTGTGTGCGTTGAGTAGAGAGAGAGAGAGACTTACATGCGAATGTAGCAGTCTGTGGATTTCTACTGACGAAGGTTGGGAATATTGTGAATTTATGTGTAGGAAGTTATTTTATGTAAAGTCCTGTTTGAATGAAAGTTAATGTGCATAGTGTTAATGTCGGAGAAGAAAAATAAAAGAAATTTGCGCCACTAATTGCTACCCGCAATTAGCGCGCGTGTGTTTGTGTGAGTTAGGGAGACATGTTTGCTCTTGTCCCGGGACGAAGTCCTAACTGACTACCACGTGATGTTCTTCGCTTTTATTAGCATCGTTTTGGCGGGAAAACAAGTCATCACGTGGAACGCCGAGTGACCATGTGTGTGTGTGTGTGTGTGTGTGTGTGTGTGTGTGTGTGTGTGTGTGTGTGTGTGTGTGTGTGTGAATGTATGAAACCCCACAAGTTCACGGAAAATATTTGCCAACTGATTTACAGTAATGCCTGAAATCCCATTAGTTATTTTAGCTTTTGGTTGCATACACAATTGTTTTCACATGAAAAAAATCTAATGGCGTCAAATCTGGTGAACATGGAGGTTAATAAAATGGCCCACCACTTCCGATCCATCTGTTAGGAAATTTCTGATTTAGAAACTAACACGCAGAAAGCTCAATCTTGTTGAAACACTGTATTATTAATTTCTTCAAGATTATTTCTATCACAAATACAAATAAAGTTATAATTTTTTTAAAAGTGCACACGGACTCTATGGACACCCTGTATTTATATTTATCACATTGAGTGTTAGTATTAAAAATATAGTGTTTGGGGTGATATATAAAAAAAACTATTAACATTTATAAATAAATATACATGTTATCTCTTACCGGTAGCAAAAAATATATATATATATATATATATATAAAACGTACCTAAATTTAAAGATATTATTTACTATTAAAATCTATTGTAAATGAAAAACAACAAGATAGATAGATAGATAGAGAGAGAGAGAGAGAGAGAGAACAGAATGAGATGATAGATAGATAGATAGATAGATAGATAGATAGATAGATAGATAGATAGATAGATATGAACAGAATGAGATAGATAGATAGATAGATAGATAGATAGATAGATAGATAGATAGAATGAGAATAGATAGATAGATAGATAGATAGATAGATAGATAGATAGATAGATAGATAGATAGATATGAACAGAATGAGATAGATAGCTAGATAGATATGAACAGAATGAGATAGATAGCTAGATAGATAGGAACAGAACACAATAGATAGATAGATAGATAGATAGATAGATAGATAGATAGATAGATAGATAGATAGATATGAACAGAATGAGATATATAGATATGAACAGAATGAGATAGATAGATAGATAGATAGATAGATAGATAGATAGATAGATATGAACAGAATGAGATAGATAGATAGATAGATAGATAGATAGATAGATAGATAGATATGAACAGAATGAGATTCTATTCCCTTATGAAAAAATTCTCATCATAAACATAGCAATTAAAAAATAGATAGATAGATAGATAGATAGATCTTACGTATTTTGCTGAAGATAATAGTCACTCACTTTTCCTTGACCGTTGAGATAAGTGGTCGAACTCTTTCAACATCTAACAAACGATTCTTAATTCAATTAACGAATGCAGAACGCGATGTCTGATCTTAATGGCAAGAACAAATGAATGTAAAAGCAAAGCCTCCCTTTCGCAGCTGACTAATAAAAATTATGTATCAAAAACATTCCCGAGAATGGCGTGTACCCCCAAAGAAAAAGATACAAAAACCAACGTATACATTCAGTCAGTTAAGTGCCATAGGTGATACACGCTTGGGCGATCATGTCTCGAAAGATATATGACTGGCTGGGCAGAAGATTATTCCGCATTAGGCTGATATTACTTTCTATGATGAGATTGGTTGCCAGCCAATGATACAGAACCCAATCTGTCCTGTTATTTTACCCAAAACTGGAGGGAAGAGATTAATACTCTTCCCAAGGGTATTTGACTGTAAGTAAATGCAAGGAATTCAACTTGAATTCGAATTCGGATCCCCGAGTTTTCGTTCCGAACCGATATCCACTTCACCACATCGAACATCACTATACTAATACTCATCTAGAAACTTCTCATTGCCTCATGTTCCGCTGTCTGGGGCCAGTTCTAAGGTTACATCTTAATATTTTCCTAGGTGAAAAAAAGTAATCACAGTGAAAGATAATGTTTGATGTGTGTTCTTACAAAAATGATTTCCCAAATGTTTCGTTCATTATTAATAACCATTCAATAAATATTAATACTCATCGAGCTTGGAGATTGAGTAATTCAAAGACACTATAGAACAGCTATCACAGTGAATATATTTCCACCCTTTGTCTTGACAGTTGTTAAGAATTAAATACATCATCTTCTTCTATGTGACATGCTTTTCTGAATGTTAGCGACCATAACTCTGCAATTTCCTGTATTTTGGAGCTCTTACTGAATTTTGTCTTTTTACTATCTCTCCTAATTCTTGTTCTGTCATCTGTTTACACAAGCTCGTTAGGTCGGTTAGGAACTTTATGTCTTGCCTTCAGTGTGTCCTATGAGTATAATATTTAATTCGTCTCCCAACTGAGACGTGATGTAACACAAGGTCGAGCTTATGGTGGTGGACCCGAACGTGTACGCTCAAGCCAGGGACAAAAATTACCCAACCCCCGAAACTGTAGGTTGTGGTGGCCTAGGTGACGACCACCAATCCAACTCTCTTATGCAATAGGGTAACACAGCCTCAGACATCTGTTCCCCGGGAGAGACACCTCTTAGTATTTTATTTTTCTCAGTTGTCATCTGTCCTCAGACAGAAACCGTACTCTACCCTAAGACAGAGACGCAACTGATAAGGATCCCTAAACGCCTGGTGACGGGTGAGTATAAAACTTTCCAAGCCTTCTTTTCTCGTTATGTGTCCTCGAAATTGCAACTCTTGTTTTCTGATGTTATGCGTAAGGTTTTTTTTTTTTGTTTCTATTGTCTCTAAAACTGTGATGTTGCTCACATGTTAAGTTTATGGTATTTTCAGCATCCTTCTCTAGAACCATTTTTCTGTTGCCGCAAGTATTTTAAATATCAGCAAAATATATTCCACTCCGTTTAGTTAGCTAAACAGGAATATCTTGTCTCTACTGACGAATTTGCTTGTCTCTGTCGGAATTTTTCTGCAATTATGACAATCAATATGGCACATGTTTTTTCCTATGTAGTCTATGCTTAACAACGTAAGGCGCGCGCATTTTCAGTCGCCGCTCTAAATGTCAAAGTACACAAAATGATGCCTGTTGTTGCAAAATTCTCATTCAAGCATGATCCTCAATAAAAGAGAAAAAAGATCGTGTTAAAGTCAAATCGAAGAAGATAATAAATTTTTAGAAAAACAAATGTCAAGCATGTGACATAGGAGTAAAACCCCAGTCAGTCGAAGGATACATTATGATTAAAATTTCTAGTTAATAAACGTGCAAGTGTTTTAACAGACAACCGAAAGGTTGGCACCAAAATCATAAGGTGCATGAGAATATCAAATAATGATTCTAAAAATTAGTCACAGAATTAAGAAATTGGTAAATTTTTTCAGGAACGAATAAAAAAAATGCTGAACTGCTATGTAATTTCAGTCATCCACTAAAGGACAGACAGTTTCCCCCCACAGATCAAATATACTATTCCTTCCTAGCGAGCACCCCCAACCACTACTAACACCTGCTAAACTTTAACTGATATAAAACCACTCAGGTTAATAGTCAAAGTCATTATATTGCTATTTTAATGTGTTAAGTAGTTATTCATAGACGAGCCATTTGGTAATCTTACTAATTGCAAAACTGTACAAACGATGCAATTAATGCAGCCATTGCAGAAACGGTAAACTTCTGGATGGTAGATCGAATGAGTAATCTGAAATCCGAGTTCAAACTTTTTCTCCCCACCAGCTATTGGCAAATAGTAGGAGAGGCTTCTATAGCCTTGGGTGGCAATCAGTCTAGAAGGTAAAACTCTGAATTCAAAACTGTATGTAGTTCTGGTGAAACAGCTAAAAGAAAGAATAGATGATTCCAACTACGGTAGATTCTTTTAGTGTCAAATATTTGTTTAATGATTTTGACCCCAGCTTAAAGCTAAAGAGCCACTCAAGTGAAGATTGGAAGAGTGAGAGAGTGTTACAGCTCCTGGCAGCAGCAGTATAATTTCGACCTGTTTTGGCTCTTGTAAAGGTAGAGAATAACAAGAAGATTTCTGAACGATTGTTTGATTCAATCCAATCTTTCCTGTCAAATCGGGAAACGAAGGTTGTTTTGAACGGGCAAACTTCATTAGCCTTTCATACGAATTCGGACGTCCCTCAAGGTTCTATCCTAGGTCCTACGTATTTCTGATCGTCATCAATGTTTTTTTCTTATCAGTTCTCCGGCAGGCATCTATGCAGATGACACAACCATTTACTCCCGTCTCATTAAGAAGGCTTACAAAGTAAATCTGGGTGCTGCCCTTCAAAAAGTACCTACAATCTGTGATTGAATGGGGTAGGAAATGGCTCGTGAATTTTATTGCCCCTAAAACAAAACTACATTCATTAAACCACCATAGAGAATCATTTCTGCTTACCATTAAAAGGAATGACGCTAGTGCCTCTTCGGCCTCGCTCTCTCAAATGACCTCAAATGGAATGACTACGTCGAATCCATAGCTGCATCCACTGCTAGAAAGGCTGAGACACCGTGTCGGACCAAGAAGTTTTTCTTGTCAGGATCTATTTTGTACGTTTATAAATCTACAATTCGTCCGTGTATTTAACATTGTTGCCATATCTCGCCAGGTACTCTTGCTATTAATCTTGAGGTTCTCAGCAAAATCCAAAAGAGGATCTGCAATATAATCAATCCTGACTTGGCAGCTCATCTTCAGTCCCTTTCTCACCCTCGTGATGTTACTTCCCTCGGTCTTTCCTACAAGTATTTTTATGGCAACTGTTCTGACAATCAAAGACAAAACTTATTAAGTGCTGCAAGAAATGGAAAGATATAGAGGGCTATGATCACCTACGTCCTGAAGGGACACGACAAATAAAAGTAGATTTACCCTACCTTCGCAGATGGATAGCATATTTTGAAAGGTTTGCAAAATCATTTTTCCTACAGATATTCAAAAGGATTTGTTTTGTCTTTTAACAAATGAAAATAAAATGAAAAGGACTGATAGAAAAAATCGACTTTAAAATCACTCAGGTCATCAGTAAAAAGAGCAGCCCAAAATGCCAAATACAGGTGGGGGATGTTAAAATAAAGCAGGTACGAAAATTTAAATATCTGGGAAGTGTTCTAACTAAAGACGGAAGGTGCGACACAGAGATCCAAAGGCGAATTGGCATGGCAAAGGACGCGTTCCAGAAGCTGAGTAAAGTATTAAGACACAGGAAACATTCACTAGAAACAAAGAAGAGAGTATTAGATTGCTTCAATATGGTAGTGAATGTTGGACAATATCAACAAAGATGAAGGGAAAACTTGAAGCAGCTGAAATGTGGTTCTACAGAAGGATGATGCGGATATCTTGGACCGAGCATGTGAGCAATGACGAGGTGTTGGAAAGAATGGAAACGAAAAGGAAATTAATATTGATCATCAGGAAGAGACAACTGAAGTTACTGGAACATGCAATGAGGAAGGAGGGCTTGGAAAATCTGATACTAACAGGCTAGATAGAGGGGAAAAGAGACAGAGGAAGGCAGAGGATAATATATTGGAAGGGCCTGAGCAAATGGATGGCAGAACGCGGGTTGCAAAATGTTACAGAAAAAAGCGTGCTAAGAACCACCAGGGATAGGGAGATGTGGAAGGCCATGATCACCTACGTCCTGAAAGGACAAGACACATACAAGAAGAAGAATTCAAAATCCATGAATTTGGTTCTTTGTTTCGATAACCCAACATGAGAAATAAGAAAGTCTCTTGGCCACAAAATAAACTAAATCTTTCTCTTTACATTTTTAATCCGTTATTTCATTCCAGATCTAAAAATGAATGGAGCGACATTTTTCAAATGCTCTTCAAAAATATAACAACATTTAGAGAATCTTATCGATTAACGCGAAAAAGAAAATTTAACTTCATTAGAAACAAAAAGAGTAATGAATTCTTACATGATATCTCTCCTACTGTATGGCAGTGAATGCTGGACAGTTTCCTCATAGATGAAAAAGAGATCTGAAGCAACGGAAATGTGGTTCTAATTTAAATAAATAAATAAGTTTAATTTTCTCTTTCGCGTTAATCGATAAGATTCTTTAAATGACGTTATATTTTTGAAGATCATTTGAAGAATGTCGCTTTATTTATTTTTTGATCTGGAATGAAATAACGAATTTAAAATGTAAAGAAAAAGATTTAGTTTGCTATATGGCCGAGAGACTTCCATAGTTGGCAGTGGTCGGTTTTCGAGGCAGAAAAATTCTGAGGATACCATGGACCGAACATGTGAGCAACGATGAAGTTTTCGAGAAACTGGAAACAAAAAGGAAAGATGAAGAAGAGACTTGAAGCAACAGAAATGAAGCTCTACAGAAAGATGCTGAGGATACCATGGACCGAACATGTGAGCAACGATGAAGTTTTCGAGAAACTGGAAACAAAAAGGAAAGATGAAGAAGAGACTTGAAGCAACAGAAATGAAGCTCTACAGAAAGATGCTGAGGATACCATGGACCGAACATATGAGCAACGATGAAGTTTTCAAGAAACTGGAAACAAAAAAGGAAAGATGAAGAAGAGACTTAAAGCAACAGAAATGAAGCTCTACAGAAAGATGCTGAGGATACCATGGACCGAACATGTGAGCAACGATGAAGTTTTCGAGAAACTGGAAACAAAAAGGAAAGATGAAGAAGAGACTTGAAGCAACAGAAATGAAGCTCTACAGAAAGATGCTGAGGATACCATGGACCGAACATGTGAGCAACGATGAAGTTTTCGAGAAACTGGAAACAAAAAGGAAAGATGAAGAAGAGACTTGAAGCAACAGAAATGAAGCTCTACAGAAAGATGCTGAGGATACCATGGACCGAACATGTGAGCAACGATGAAGTTTTCGAGAAACTGGAAACTAAAAGAAAACACCACGAAGAGAGATTTGAGTTTTCTGGGACACGTAATGTCGAAGTGGGGGGGGGGGGCTTGGATATTTTGTTACTCACAGGACAGACTGAGAGCAAAAAAAAAACAAAAAGAAAAACAAAGAGAAACAGCACATAACGTACTTGACTAGCTTGAGTAAGTGGATGGCAGAACAAGTTTTAGAAATAAAGAAATGAGAGAATTTATTTAGAGATGCTAAGGACAAGAAATTGTAGGAAACGATGATCACCTAGATAATGTCCTGGATAATTGGTAATTGCCCAGTAACTGGATTCAGCATTTCTTTTAAGAAACAAAACAATGTGACTACATTCCACTTAATCCGACTGGTGTCCGGCAACTTGTTTATTTTCCTCCATCCCACTACTTTCCTTACGCCGTGAAGGTGTGTAATACGTGGTGTGGCGCAGTTGTAGCCCACTCGCTGTGGGCGTTAGACGACAGTAGATTATCCATTTAGGGTAATCCGAGGTGACTAACTGGTGGTTAAGTAAACAAACTTAACATATTTTACAAGAAAACTGTTGTTTCAGTTGGCACCTGCAAGTGAGTTAATCGTATGTGATCTAGCCCTGTTTAACCAATAGAGAGGTGATTTAAGACTATAAATCTGTCCAGTCGTTAGTAGCTCTTTTTGTCATCGCCATATTTGCTAGTCCCCGTTCTGACCAGTCAGTCATGTCTCTTTCAAGACATGATTGCCCAAGCATGTATCACGTGTGGCACTTAACTGACTGACTGAATAGTATAGCAGAGTATTAAGACTGCAAAAGCTTTAAGATTGTAACGATCGGAAAAGCATCTTCTCTGGCGTCTGCGTCACTAAACAGCAGTTCTTGAGAAGGCAATTAATAAATGTACCCTTCTCATCAATTAAATACCAGGGAAATGAGGACGTTTCGTCTCTGTGTCTTATCTAGGAAGGTCTGAACTAGTGGGCTTTAAAAATTTCGCTCTTCGAAACATTTTCCACGTAAATAGTGATAAAGTAGCAAGATATTTGTGACATTTCGACTGTGGGGAAAAGGATTGTAGAGTGGAAAATCATCACAAAACAAGGCCGTATAGACGACTTTGAACGCTTTCAAACCTTTTGGGTCATTTTTATGCTGAAGAATTTGTTTAGTTTTTGTTGATATTTTGTGAGTATTGCTATCGAGATAAAAATAGAGGTGTTGTGATTTGATGTGTGATGATTATATACTATCTTCTTTTGCAACTATATTTGGTTATATAATTTTGTTGCTTTTAGAAATTCTCAAAGGTCATTTGGGCCAGCTTTGTTGAATATGTCTTTCAGATTGTTTTCTTGATAGTATCTTAATCGCATTTGTTCAAGATCTATGCAGCTTGTTAGTGTATGTTCCACTGTGTAGAGTTCCTGACATGGAAATGCAAATTGGTGCCTCCTCACCTTTTAGTAGGTGTGAAGGGTGACAGCCATGTAGCCTATTTGAAGTCTAGTCATTACTAGTCTTCTTGACATTTTCCTATTGGAAATTTTAACTTCTATCCATTCTTTAAAGATGGGTTTAATTTTGTAGAGTTTGTTCTTTTTGCAGGAGTTTCACAGCTCTTGCCATCTGGTCGTAATAAAGTTGTTGATTAGAGGTTTGTAATCTGTGTGCGGGTACTTTTATATCACTAATGTTGGTGTTTAATGATCTTTTAGCTGCTATGTCTACTTTTTTGTTTCCTATGAGACCAATGTGGCCGGGAATCCAGCATAAAATAATGTTTTTGTTTTGGGTGATGAGGTTGATTCTTTGTAGGAGATTTATGATCAGAGGTTATTTAGATTTTTTGTTCTTTTAGTGCCATTAGCACTGAGTTTGAAAATATTATATATTTGTTGAGGTTAAATTCAAGGAAGAGATCTAAATCTAAGTTTATGGCTGTAGCTTCAGCACTGAAAATTGATGTATTGTCTGGTAGGCGTTTTTGGAGTGTGATGTTGTTAGAGATAACTGCACTTCCTACTTTATTCCTGTCTTTAGAGCCATCTAAAGACAGAAATAAAGATAAATATATAAAGAATATATTTGTGTCGAGTTGGGATGTTGTTCTAGGGTGTTATTTAATTTATAGATATAAGGTGAGGGATGTGTATTAGATTTGGAGTGTTTTGTTAATTCTAAAATGATTTCTGGTTGTTTTAGTAGCCAAAGTGGGTGTTCAGGGAGTTTGGATTTGTAAATACTGCTTTTGTCAATTAGACAGTTTGCAAAGGAGTGTTCCATTTGTTGTCCGAATGGTTTCATGGCATTTACATACGTCGATATGGAATTAAATATGGGTGTTTCATTATAAGGTATAAGTGAACTAGGCTATTAGTTACTTATGGTCTTGTGCCAAATATTTGTGGCCTAGCTTAGATTGTTCAGTATTTTAAACACAAGGCCTAAAATACTGAACAATATATTTTTTTTGTAATCGTATCGCCCTAAGCAATGCATTATACTGCCACTGTTGTGCAGGGGGTTACGTAGGAGGAAAGTTATGAGAAGGACTGGCACAATACAGGTGTTGTGAGGAATCGGGTAAGAGAAGCATGAGAATACTGAAGAAATGAGAGCATGTGAGAGAGGATGCAAGTAAGCGAGATAGGAGATGACTATTAACTTTACATTTAAATTCTTGGAGATTGTAGCTGTCTGGGAAGCAAGAAAATGGAAGGGAATTCTACAAGCGGGAAGTGCGTGAATAAAGCTGATGAAGTAGAATTTGCGTTTACATTTTATTGGTTATAGAGTAAAAGGGTGGACCTAGTTGCTATTCTTGTGGATCGAGTAAATTCGTATATGGGGGGGGGCACCAATGAGCTAAGTTCATCAGAGCAGAAGCCGTGAAAGTTCTTGTAGAAGAGACACAGGAAAGTCACACTGCACCGGTGAGAAAGTGACTGTATCCGAGCTGTCAAGTCGGGATCGATCACATTGCAGATTCTCCGTTGGATTTTGTCAAGGTGGATAGCAGGAGTACCCGACCAGATATGGCAGCAGTATTCAATGCACGGGCTGATGGTAGATTTGTATATGTGCAGGATTGTTTCAGCAGGGAACAACTTCTTAGCCCTGCACAGAGAACCGATCTTCTTAGCAGCGGATTTAGGTATGGTTTCTAAGTAGGCATCGCACTTGAGGTCTGTTATGAGATTTCGTCATCGTTGAGATATCGTGAAATCAAAGGACAAAACCAAATTTTAACAAACTGCCTACCGACGACACTTTTAGGAAGGAATTGTACTTATTCTCTATTAAAAGCATAACCTCCCAAACAACCACATTTTGCCACTACTTTCTCTCTCTCTTTCTCTCTCTCTCTTTCTCTCTCTC
Source organism: Ascarosepion bandense (assembly GCA_037127315.1). Classification (NCBI taxonomy): domain Eukaryota; kingdom Metazoa; phylum Mollusca; class Cephalopoda; order Sepiida; family Sepiidae; genus Ascarosepion; species Ascarosepion bandense. The sequence goes on from JBBBDQ010002191.1 coordinate 109,063, forward strand.
TCTTTCTCTCTCTCTTTATCTTACTCTACCTATCTTTCTTTCTCTATTTCTCTGTCTCTCTCTCTCTTTATCTCACTCTACCTATGTTTTTTCCCTCTTTCTCTATCTCTTTCTCTCTCTCTTTATCTCACTCTACCACTCATTCTCTCTCTTTTTCTCTATCTCTTTCTCTTCCTCTCTTTCTCTCTGTCTTTTTTTCTCTCTCTCTTTCTCTCTCTCTTTCTCTTACTCTACCTCTCTTTCTTTCTCTCTTTCTCTATCTCTCTCTCTCTTTATCTCACTCTACCTATCTTTTTTCCCTCTTTCTGTCTCTTTCTCCCTCTCTTTATCTCACTCTACCACTCATTCTCTCTCTTTTTTCTCTATCTCTTTCTCTCTCTCTCTCTCACTCTTTCTCTCTCTCTCTCTCTCTCTCTCTATCATGTTATGTCATTCCAGCTTAGAGAATAATTAGCAGCACAGAAACAAACAAAATAAGAGAATTGAACGGAGGATAACATTAGAAGAAGGAAAGAAATGAGAAAAACGGGAAAGAGGAGGAGGCGGAGATTAATGAGCGTGCTGTGAGAGATATAGGCCTTGGATTTCATCCGCGTAAACTCACGTGACTGGCCGATATGTCAGAAGCCGAACAGTCAGACAAAACGGAGAAATGAAAGAATATTTAGAGGGTAAAACGAATGGTGAAAAAAACGTTTTCCGATGAGCAATGTTAAAGACAAGAACGTGATAAAAACTGAATGAGAAATGATAGATAGATAGATAGATAGATAGATAGATAGATAGATAGATAGATAGATAGATAGAAAGAAACTGACTGAGATGAATAAAAACTGACTTAGATAGATAGATAGATAGATAGATAGATAGATAGATAGATAGATAGATAGATAGAATTAGCGAGACTTCCACAGACAGTCAATAGCAAAAGAGATTTAAACTGTCTTGCAGTTTTCTCGGTGGGGTGGGTCTTACCTACTTTCAAATTCAGAACTCTAAATCCTGGCTTTTTAGCTGCACTCAAATGCCAACTACTGGCGCCGATATGAATGAAATATTCAGTTGCCTCATCCACAAACAAAACTAATATATGCATGCATACACACACACTTTATATATATATATATATATATATATATATATATATATATATATATAACTAGGTAAAGAGGACCCAAGGTTTTACGATTTTGAGTTCCCTTGCATCTATTTTTTATAAACAGTGCTCAATAAAATATATATCAAAAAGCATAATATATTCATATAATTATGAATTAAAATTATGTGTCACAATGTACTTTTAATTCATAATTATATATATATATATATATATATATATATATATATATATATATATATATATTATCCTACGTCTAAAACACAACTAGGAGTTTTATGCACTACACAATCATCGGGAGCATTTTATAAAATGACTGTTTTTAGATTTTAATTTTTGTTTTTGTTACTAGCATTGTTTAAATCGATAAAAATTATAAATCTTGGATGTCAATTTTTTTATTTATAAAATGTATAATTTCAGTTTGATTTATACAGAAATATAAAAACGAAAGTAAAATCGTAGGTTTAAAAAAATAGAAAAAGCGTTTTTTAAAATATTCCGTATTTTAGGGGCCATATTTAACTAATGTTATTAGTGGGTAACATTTGACTTAATAAATTCATTTTGTGGAATAACTTTTAATTTATAAAATTTATTTTGTTTTCCGGCATTGGAAAGTCATTGAGAAATTATTGACATTAATGATTATATATATATATATATATATATATATATAGTGAAACAAGCTTGTATGTGGATGCCTATATATATATATATATATATATATATATATAGTCATTCACGTACAAGCCTGTTTTGCAGTATCATAGCTCATCAGTGTGGCTAGACATCCGACTGCTTCGAGCCGGTATCACTGCTTCGAGCCGGTATCAAAATTCAACCGATTTGGGGTCAGTCAGAAAGGCTACCCTATGATATTGGCGCACGGCTGAGAAAGGAGATTTGAACGTGTTATATATACGCGGTGTATACACACACCAGCAGACAACAGAACTCAATTCATGACTGAAGAGTAAGGAACGACTTTTATATATATATATATATATATATATATATATATATAGGGGTGCGTATATGTATATGTGCATGTGCGCGTAGCAGTATACACGTGTGTATATATATATATATATATATATAGAGAGAGAGAGAGAGAGAGAGGGAGAGAAAGAGATGGAAAAAACTAAATAAACAGTTACATAGATCGATGGGAAAATGTTATTCATATACAGATAGATTAGTGAGAAGAGAATGAGATAGATAGATAGATAGATAGATAGATAGATAGATAGATAGATAGATAGATAGATAGATAGATATGATATGATATTCGGACAAATTTTTATCATTTATGTTCTGAATAGAAAAAGTTATAAGATTAAATAAAAAATTATATAAAGACTTTAACCATAGCACCTTGACTGTCATTTTTAAAGAAGCCGATATCCGCTGCACCAAAACGCACATCCGTCACTAAACGCTTACAGCACCTGGTATTCCCAAGAGGTCACCCATCTAAGTACTGACCAGGCAAGAACCGGTGTATTCAACGTTATATGGCCGTAAGCCCAAGTACATGTGTGTGTGTGTGTTCACTTGTTTACGCATATAGATATAAGAAGCTGTCTAGAGATAAGCTTGGGATGAACATGTTTGTTTAAACTTGGAAGAAGAAATGCGGCACACCATCTTAAATAAAAGAATTGACGATCCGGAACAGGTCGGCATTCAAAGCAATCATGTCGAGCCTCACGTGATAACAAATATAAGCAACGATTCAAATTAAAATTAGAAGCAAACTATTTTCGAACTCTACACCTTTTCTTCTTCTTCTCTGTGCCATGTCCCTTTAGGATGTAGGCGATCATGGCCCTTTATGTCTCCTCATCCGTGGTAGCTCTTGGCAAGCTTTTCCTTTTACCCCACCGAAACACCACTCTGCTATCCACCTGCCCTTCAAATATGTTATCCGCTGCTTTCCCCTGTCTCTCTTTCTCTCTATCTGGCCTGTGAGTATCAGATTCTCCAAGCCTCCACTCCTCATTACATTTCCCAAGAACTTCATCTGTCTCTTTCTGATGCTCATTATTAATTTCCTTTTCGTTTCCATCCTTTCCGAAACCTCATCATTGCTCACATACTCGATCCATGATATACGCAGCATCCATCTGTAGAACCACATTTCAATTGCTTCAAGCTTTTCCTTCATCTTTGACAAAGTTGTTCCGCATTCACTGCTATATTGAAGGACATACATCACTTAGCAATGAGTTATCTCCCTCTAACCGGACTCTCTAAGTTCTGAGACTTCAACAGTGTTGAACAAGTAATTTAGAGTGTCCGGTTAGAGGAAGATAACTCTTGACTCACAAAAGATGCTTCGCGCAGGAATTGTAATAAAAGGCTCGGTTCAAAATTCCTAGCATCTGAAGAAAGCCGGAGCGTACAACGACAGAAACGTCGTACAAAAGGCAATAAAGATGAGGACAATAGTCTGAATAATGTAAATAGTGTAAAAACAAAATAATTTATTTTGCAAAATCGAATTAAATTGCCAATATTCATTTTTATATTCCATAACGTTCCCAATTTTAACGAAAGACTCAAGTATAAAATCGTTAAATGTTTACCCATAAACTAAAGTATAGCGATTGACTAAGCGTAGCTTAGATGTGGAAGAAAGCTGAAAGTATGGAGTACCCAATGAGGATCGAAACCACTAATTGACAAGCTTGTTAACCATTACATCAGTTCGAAGTGCTCAATAATCTTAAGTACAACCACCACCAATCTTTACCTTTAGCCTATAGAGATGTGATTTAAGACGAGAAATCCTTCCAGTGGTTCGTAGTTCTTTTTGTCATCGGCATTTTGTCCCTCTTCGGCCAACCATTTACGACATCCCGTTAGGTAAGTGATGCGCTGCTTTCCTGTCTCCTCTACCTTTAAAATATCCTGTCAGTGTCAAATTTTTCAAGCCCTCTCTTCTCATTATGAGCCCTAGTAATTTTAGATGTCTCTGTCTGATATCTATCCAATCTAAACTTATTTATAAATGAAACTTTGTCTGTGTGTGTGTGTGTGTGTGTGTGTGTGTGTGTGTGCGTGTGTCCGTTATCTATAGACTCCGAAACGGCTGAACCGATTTTCTTGAAAATTTACACAGTTGTACTATAAGCGTCTGCGAGTGTTCTTAGCTAGATTTTGTGTCGAGGTACACCCGATAAATATCGAAAATCGATAATCGAATAAATCGGGTTATAGAAGGAGTGGTCCGATTTTAATCAAATTTGATACACTCATATACAAAGACATAAGAAACGATATTCAGAAGTTTCAAGGTTGCAGTTCTTACAATAGTGCAGAAAATCGATAATATATATATATATAAAAGGCAAGATTTGTGTGTATGTGTCTGTTTATCTGTCTGTATGTCCTTTATACAAATCCACAATTTTTATCCGATTCTCACCAAATTTAACACAAATATTCTTTAGGCTGTGTCTGAGCTCCAGGACCATGGATTAGTTTTAAATCTTTCTTTGCACCCGAGCAACGCCGGGCTATACTGCTAGTTAAGTATAAACGTTCTTTTTTTAATTTAAATCTTGATCTTTGCTCGCATGTTCACTCTCTGTTATTCTCACATCCTTCTGAATAACCACATTTCTGTTCCTTCGAGTTTCTTCCTCATTTGTTATGAGATCGTCCAGCATTCACTACCATACAGAAGAACCGATATTACGTAACAGTTAAGTATCTTTTTTTTTCTTTCTAGCGAGATTTTCATGTTTTTCAATACTTCGCTTAGCTTTTGAAATCATTTTCACTTATCACGTCTTCGGATATTCGCAATGTTGGGGTCTTCTTTGCTTTAACAACGATAGACCTTTTTTGTCATGGACCTTTTCTGTTGCATAGTATTTGAGAAAACATTCTTTATATATATATATATATATATATATATATATATATATTAAAGCAGGTTTGAATACAATCAATTTTGATATTTCCAAAAACGTACTCAAATGTCTGTAATCAGACCAGGGACCCCAACACCACTATTTTGTCACTGTCTTCGGCCATCCGCTACGGTAGGGATGGACTTATATTTTCAATTCAATTCTCCTTATTGTTAATAACTTAAATGTTCTATGTTTACTGTGTGTTAATATTTACTCTTTGATAATGGCTTATGTGAGCCGAAAGCTTAGACCCGATAAAAGAATCAACAATTATTGTGATTTTTTGTTGTCTTTCAACGACATCACCATCAAGTATATCAAACGGTATGAACGGATCCTACACAAAGTTAATAGACAAAACTTGTCTATATTATTCAATGAAACCTGCATTAATGAAAAAATGCTGCCAAAATACACACACACAATATATATATATATATATATATATATATATATATATAACTGCAGTATTTAACAAAATATTCTTTCCAAAATTATTACTATAGCGATCCAATTGGCGCGCTACAGCTTTATGGTATACTAAATTAAATTTAGTAAATATATGAAGTTTCTTTGGTAAACATGTATAAAAAGACAATTTTAATAGATATTATTTAGATACTAAGATACTGGTAACATTTTATGGATGGAAAAACAGATAGGAATATTTATTTGCATTTAAAAATACATGAGAAATTTTATTTCAATGCCAATCACCATTTAAGTAAAATATTTCCCATTCATAAGTAGCTTATTCAAATTCATGCAACAAAACGAGAAAGATTTTGTTAAAATTAAAAAAATAAATTAAAAAAATATAAACTCCATATTAAAGTTTTAAAAATAAAATAGAGAAAACGAGCATATTACACTTTTCTGACTGCATGTAAAATCTCTCCATAACTCCATTCTTATTTTTATATCTCACTTTCCAGTATTACGCAGTCGAAACAGGCCTTTCTGAGGCCATTCTTTGTGCGTAGAGACGAACCTAGGGAATAAGAAAACGATTTATAAAAAGTAACTGAATAAAAATCAAGTCGTCAATTGTTATAATTTGTGGAGATATATAATTTAAATTTGTAATTTTAGACATAAATTACCCAACTATCCAAAGTATAAAAAAAATCTAGTTAATTTCTGCTTTGCCTTCGTAGTTTCAGAGAATCTGCACATTGAAATGTGTGCGCATGCGTACTGAGATATGCAGTTATTTTTTTCTCGTTTTATTTAACTTCCGATTTTTTTTTGTTTTTGCCTGCGTGCGCATACGTTTTATGTGCGTAGTAAAAGGATGAACAAAAATACAAACTTTGAATTTTTCTATTTTTACTTCTGATGCAAATGATGGGAAATATTTTAGAATGAATATTAAAAGAAAGGAATTATGGCCGAGAGCCTCCTCGTATTGCTTTTGCTCCAAACGTAAAACATTATGATGTTTTCGTAGGAAAAAAGACACAGAAGGAGAGAATATGAACCAAAAAGCATATTACTCCTCACTGAGTAATAAATTCATAAACAAAAAGAACTATGATGAACCCTTTTTTTTTACAATTAGAACCGACAAATCAACCATCCGACCGTGCATCGCATTGAATACTGTTGTCATATCTGATCAAGCATCCCTGCTATTCATCTCAGAGTTCTCGACAGATTCCAAAGGAGAATCTGTAATGTGATCGGCCCCTACCTGGCAGCTCGACTCTGGCAACTTTCTCTCCAACGGGATGTGGCTTCCCTCTGTCTTTTCTACAAATATTTTCATGGTTTCTGCTCCGACGCGCTTAGCTCACTGACGCCCCCTCCACAAGAATTTACTCTAGCAACCAGAATGGCAACAGTCAAAGCAACCAAATGCAGCACACACTTCTACTACAATAGCTTCTTTTCTCGTATTTCTCTAACGGTTACAATCTCCTAGGTTTTAAATGCAACGTCAATTCTCATCACTTATACACTTGATTTAAGCCCTTCCCTCGTCCTTTCCCCCCCTCATTCCGTGTATCTTGTTCTTTTCCTTTCTCACTCTACCTTCGCAACTGTCATCACATCTGTATTCTCATCCTTTCCTTGCCCTTTCTACGTGTTTTGGAGTCGTTTTCGCACTGAAAGTTATAATCGTGCTATATCGGTTGCTAATCGAATTAACGCACCCTAAATGTTACGAACTTGGTAATCTTCCACTGAAAAGCTGACTCATTAGTATTCGGTTAACTGCTAGTTTGTTCTACTGAACTCTAATAGAACTCCAAAGAACTCCTAGGAACTTCCCAAGAACTTTTCGAGTTAACTTCCTCTTAACTGTTATTAATATAGGAGGGAGAGTTCATTATCTGAGGAATAGGTGTGTTTCACCACAAAACTCCACCCCCCTGTAACTGGCTCGTCTTACACTTTGCTCTCCTTCTGCTTAAACTTTTACACTTCTCTTATGTAACCCCCTGCGAACCAGTGGTATTACTTTCTTGCTTGGGGTGAAACTATTAAAAGAAAATGCAGAAGTGATTTATTAAAAACGCCAGCGAGATATCCTGAGATGAACGTTATTTCCAGATAAAAAAACACGTGTATAAAATAAGTACAGAAACAAACATGAGATTACTTAAAAACATCATTCAGTGATGATCGTCTACGAGGGTCAGTCAATAAATAAGGTTAATTTTTCTTAGGTAAATTTTTCTAATACAAATAGAAGCTTACTTTTTTTTCAACGTAGTCTCCCAGCAGTGTCACACACTTTTTCCATCTGTGTACAAGTTTCCGTATTCCCTCAGCGTAAAAATCTTTGGACTGATGTCTCAGCCAATTGCTCACAGCACTTTTGAGTTCATCGTCACTTACAAACTTCTTTAAACAATTTAGCCCACTTGTAGACATATTTTTGGCTGAAATATGTGGCACCATGACCTAATGAAGGTTGATATGCTGGTTAAATGAACCACACACACACACACACACGCCGTTTTCTGGTTTAAAGTTTAAATCCAAATCGTTTAATCTACGATAATTTTCAGCTTAGATTAACCCTTTTCAAAAATGTTTTGTTTTATACAAACTAGATTTTACCCGTTTTTAAATAGTCAGTCAGTTAAGTGCCATACGTGAAACACGCTCGAAAGAGACATGACTGACTGGGCAGAAGATTTACCCGCAGTAGGTTGCCATTGCTTTCTGCGGTAGATTGGTTGCCGACCAAGGTTACAGAACCCAATCTGTCCTATTATTTCATCCATAATTGGAGAGAAGAGACGTATTAATACCTTTCCCAAGGGTAATTGCGCGTAAGTGAATGCAAGGAATTCAACTGGAATTCGAACTCTGCTCCGCGATTTCTCGTTCCCAGCCGATATCCAATGCGCCACAACGCACATCCTGTTTTAAATAACGCGTCGTTTTTGTCATTTTCTAATTATGCGTTTTCGGGTTTACATATCACTTTTCTTAAATCATCGTCTTTTCAAGTGACAGTTTTGTTTTTTTTTTGTTATCGTTTCATTTTGATTTTGTTATTATTCATTTATGATTTATACAGGGTGCTGAATGCAGAAATACTACCCAGATATACCTCCCACACATATCTCTCACAAAATTGTAAGACATTATCTAGATGATGATATCATTGCCACTAAATTCTTACAATTAAGTATGTCAGCTATGTTATTGGTAAGGATTTGTCGGAATAATTATGATTTTTAGTTGTGCTAGCGATATATGTTTCAATAAAAGTTTTATCAAAAAATGGCACATTAATTGGAATGGTAATGTATTGGTTGGGCAAGCAATGAATATGTTTTTATTATTATTATTATTATTATTATTATTATTATTATTAAGGAGACATTCAAAAAATGGGTAACGAAACAAAGTGTGTAAACGAATTTATGCACAGCATTGGTTTGTTGAAGTTGAGCATCGAGAGTTGGGAAGATGTTATTTTTGCGTGTCGACATGCTTTCTGGCTAGACTTAGATAGATAGATAGATAGATAGATAGATAGATAGATAGATAGATGCGAACAGACTGACATAGATAGATAGATAGATAGATAGATAGATAGATAATGAACAGACGTACATAGATAGATAGATAGATAGATAGATAATATTCTAAGCTCTGCTTATATGTGGCACAAGGCCAAAAGTATGGGGTACCCATTGAGGATCGAACTCGCTACTCAATCGTAATAGGTTCTAGCAAGACAAGCTTGCTAATCATTTCACTACGCCGAAGTGAGATAGATAGATAGATAGATAGATAGATAGATAGATAGATAGATAGATGCCAACAGACTGACATAGATAGATAGTTAGATAGATAGATAGATAATGAACAGACGTACATAGATAGATAGATAGATAGATAGATAGATAGATAGATAGATAGATATTCCAAGCTCTGCTTATATGTGGCACAAGGCCAAAAGTATGGGGTACCCATTGAGGATCGAACTCGCTACTCAATCGTAATAGGTTCTAGCAAGACAAGCTTGCTAATCATTTCACTACGCCGAAGTGAGATAGATAGATAGATAGATAGATAGATAGATAGATAGATAGATAGATAGATATTAATGGACACGTCCTTGGATCACACAATATCTTGAAATAAAATATAAATGAATTAATTAAAATTTATGTGTACTAATCATTAGTCAAACGTTGTTCTTCAGAAGGATGCTGAGAATATCATGGTCGGAGCGCGTGAGCAACTAAGAAATTTTCAGCAAAATGAAAAAAAATTAACACATTCTCAGTAACAGGTGTAATTTGTGAGAAACATAATGAGGGAAGACGGCCTGAAAAATCTGACCCCAGACATACTGAAGTTAAGGGAGACAAAGGAACGCAGCGAATAACCTACCTAACGAGCTTGTCTGAACCGGCATTAGGAGAGACAGCAAAAAGACAAACGCTTCTAAGAACTGCAAAATACAGGAGAATGTGGGGAGAAAGGATCCGAAAAAGAAGCTGAGGTGAAAATGTATTGCAGATTTTTTTTTTTTCAGTTCTAGGGTATCACCAATCTTTAGTGACATATCTATTCCCAAGTCTCCATATATTTTTATAAACCTGTAGTCACAGATCCAGTCAAATAAAGGTGTAATGTACCTCTGTTTATTCTGACTGTCATTTTATATCAGAGTAAAGCCATCATACATTGGCCTTTGATACCTTGACACAAACTTAGCACTCCGGGGACGTTCTTGACTTATATTCTGTCAAATAAGTCTCCGTTTATTTATTCCATCGTATTCGTATATTCACTGCTAGAAAAATGTATTATGATTATATATATATATATATATATATATATATATATATGATTATATATATATATATCATCATAATACATTTTTTCTAGCAGTGAATATTTCTCTCGAAAATACAAATAAAGTTATAAATTTTGTTACTATATATATATATATATATATATATATATATATATATATATATATATATATATAGGGTGTCCATAAAGTTCGTGTGCACTTTAAAAATTTATAACTTTGTATTTGCGAAAGAAATAATTTTTGTTAAAAGGATGAGAAAGAAGGAACTATATTTTTAAGGTTTTATTGAAATTTAATTTAAGTTTCCACATGTCCTCCATCATTAGCAATACAAAGGGTAATACCATTTTGCAGTACATATTTTTTTACTTATCTAAAAATTGTTGCAAATCTTGTGGTAAAGGATTATTCAATAACTATATTTAAAACAAGGTTCATTAAACTTTATAACAGTTTTTACAGATTATTTCTATCATAAATACAAATAAGGTTATAAATTTTTAAAGTGCACATTGACTTTATGGACACCCGGTATATATATATATATATATATATATATATATATATATATATTAGTCATCCACATACAAGCCTGTTTCGCTATATCACAGCTCATCAGTGTGGCTAGACACATCCACTTGCTTTTAGGTCGGGATCGTAACTCAACCAATTTGGTGTCAGTCGGTGTCACTACCCGCTAAGCCATAGGCGCATGGGAACGGGAAAAGAAAATTTTAACATTTTAACATCTTGTATATAAGCAGTGTATACACACGCCAAAAAAACTCAATTCATTTCTGAGGAGTAATGCTTATATCGCAGAAGTGGAAATTGTTTTTGAAATTTTCTTCTCTAGAGAGCTTAATCGTAATGGAACATAATATATTAGTCATCCGCATACAAACCTGTTCCACTGTATCACAGTTCATGTATATATATATATATATATATATATATATATATATATATATATATATAGTGATGAGCTGTGATGCTGCTTACTGCTGATATTGTTCTTTTCAGTGTTTTCCTGATAAAAAGATATTTTGGCTTTTAGCAAGCAGGTGTTTTGAAAAATAAGCCCTGAGGAATTACGAAATCATAATGGTGCCTTGACGAAACATTGAAGTCGGCATGACTCTGCTCAGTTACGTGACAAACTTCTCCACATTACTCATATATATACATACATATTATATTATATGTGATTATAATAAAAGCATTTTACATCGATACACAAAAGCTTTCATGTTTCAATACTGTTTTGACGTTATGCCCCCATTAACTGTTGGCAAGAAAAGATAACAAATTGTATTTTTAAGTATCCATAAAAATCATTTTACCACCAGTTACCAACATTCGCCTGACCAAGTACAATTCATAGTATTGAAACATGAAATCTTTTGTGTAGAGATGTAAACTGTTTTTATTAAAATCAGTTATAAAAAAAAATTAATAATAATATATTTGTCTACATCGCATTATGCACTTTTTTGAGTAAATGATATGAACTACATTTTTTACTACATTTTCTCTTACTTATATATATATATATATATATATATATATATATATATACATACATATATATATATATATATATAATTATAATAATATTTATTAATAAATTATAACATTGATATGTTACAATATCACTACAAAAGTAGCTATTTTGTTTCGACACTTTTTGTGTCTTATCAAGTGATGTGGTTATTTAAAAATGAATGGCTTTTCATTTTGAAAATAACCACATCACTTGATAAGACATAAAAAGTGTCGAAACAAAATAGCTACTTTTGTAGTGATATTGTAACATATCAATGTTATAATTTATTAATAAATATTATTATTATTAGCTCTACTTTGTATTGAGCACTTTTTAAAAAATAGTGTTTCTTTGGATGGGGAATATTATTCTACCCATACTTGGGTAGATATATATATATATATATATATATATATATATAGGGTGCGATTGAGTGAATTGTCGTCTAAATTTCGCAAGACTGAAAATAAATATGACGTCTCATTTTAAGAGATATTCTTTAAGAGGTATTGAACCACCATTCTTTAAGAGCAAGAAAATATTTAGCACTTCAAATTGGGTTATGCGTACTTGAATCCTCCCGTGAAAAGAATCGGAAAGAAAAAATACTGTAATCTTTAACGATAAAAATTTTGCAATTTTGGGGTTTGTATCATGATTTTTCCTTGCGCATTTTCTTTGGAAATATTCATCCTGGATTGTTTTTGTTCTTTTTAACGAGGATTATATTTTTTTGTTCAGTTTTTCGTTCATTTTTATTTTTTCATTTTTTTTATTAAAATGGCAAAGTATTTTTTATTTAATTTTTATATTTGCAATACGGCAACTACAATTTAAATTTTAGATTTTTCATCCTATTTGAAAAAAAAAATGGCCAAAAACCAAGTTCTCTGTAAATGATGGCTCCAACGACTACTCCCAATCTAAAAGTTTCTCCTGTTTTCGCCAATGTCAAGATTATTTAAAGACGTTTATTTTCATGAAAAATTACATTGTTGTCTAATAAAATATCAATATCCGCTACCTTATATCTACGTCTGTTATTTGGGTTTTACAACTCCATTCACGCAATGGCGTTGAGCATGTTATTCACTGTTCCCACTATCTCCTCTTTTCCTACAATATGTTTTGTGAGTATTAAATTCCCAAGCCATCTCACCTTATTATGTACAATCTGTCTCTCTCTGATCGGGAGTATAAATGTCATTTTACTTATTTTTCTTGCAACTTCCTCATTGTTGACATGTTTAGTCTCAGTCTTTTTTTTTTCTGTAGAGCTATCTTCATATCCGAGAAAATTGCCCAATGATCGTTTGGGTTGATATCACAAAGTAGTTCAGCACATTTTTTTTTTTTTTTGTTCCTATAGAATTTTTTTTTTTTACTTTTTATCTTTTAATACTTTGATTATGTTCTGGAGGAGATGTTTCGATATTCTACCAAATTTCTGCGACACATTTTTCCGAAAAAATCAAAACTGTGTACTTGCTTGATTTTGACCTTTCCAATCTGTAGCTGACACCTTGGTCTACCCCCTTTTGATGACGACCATGGATTCAAACTTCTTACAGATAATAGACCTATGTTATCATTTTTAATCCCTGTAACTCCCTAGTTGTATTAAGGCTTGATTGGGGTAAAAACACACACTCTCTCTCTCTCTCTCTATATATATATATATATATATGTATATATATATATATAAATGTAAACCTATCATTATACACGCTTCGAAAAACCCTCAGAGTATATACGCAGAATTCAAAAATGGTTGTAAAAAAAGAAAGAGCCAAGTACGTGAACATCAGTCAAAGTACGTAGCCCAAGGAAAAAACCCGAGACGAGTAATCTATAACAAAAAAGGGCTCAATACGTAAGCAGAGCAGAAAAAGTAAATAACCTAAAGAGCCAACAAACCTACCAACGTTTCACCTAACCGGATCTTCAGGGAAGGTTGGCCAACCTTTCCTGAAGATCCGGTTATTTACTCAATATATATATATATATATATATATATACAAATGAAAAAGAACGAAAAATAAAATTGCAACATTCGAAACATTAATTTAAAACAATCCTCAATATAAAAATAGGGCAATGAATATTTATTATTAATTATTACGTTATAATATGACAAAAACTAATATAAAATTGTACATTTTGTTTCGATATTGAAAGAACAATGTCTTATCAGGTAGTTAACAATGATGGTAATATAGATTATCATCGGGTTCGTTATATTCACTTAGACGCAAACAGCTTTCGAAAAGGTATGAATTCGCCTCCCGCTATGGATTAAATAGTATATAACTGTATAACTTGTCTGCTATTATTTCCAAAGTATTCTTACAATCTAGAAACTTTTTATGGCTTTAAATAACCTGCAAATGATTGATAAGCCGTAAAAAAACAAATCAATAATTCGGCGGATAAATCGTCACATAATGGAGTAGGGAGATAAAAGCAACTGTCAGACAAGATAGATAGACGGACAGACAGACAAACAGAGTGTTGAGATATGATAATGTATAGCACGAAGATTGCTGTTTGATTTTTTCAATAATTTTACTGTAAAGGGTATTTTGGCAAGCAGGATCTTTTATTGTAAAGTGCTCGATATCAGGAGGGAGATAGAGCGTTCATAGGTTTAATGCAAAGAATTTGTCTCATCGGATCTGGGTTTTTTTTTTCGATCAGCAGATCAAAAAACCTTACTCTGATGAATGAGGCTGTTATGATGGCTTTCACATGAAACTTCGAAGTTGGCATGAACCTGCTCAGTTAAAGTTAATTCTTTTGCATTAAACAAAACCTATATATATATATATATATATATAGTTAAATAAGAATACGAGAGGTAAACTATATGTTACTCGCCTACGCGTTTCGTCCTGTGATGGACTTTGTCAAGGCAAAAAAAAAACGATTCCAAATTACGTATCTACAAACAAACAGTGTTGGCAACTATAAAAACGCTCACAAATCATTCAAAAAGATTAACAGAATTTTCAGTTTTAGAATTCTTTCATGTGTAGTGCAAAGTCACGAGATTTTAAAATGTAGGGAATTTAACCGCTTTTTCCCAATCGTACCTTTTCTTATGGAAATGATACTGAAACAGACTAACATACATAAAAAGTCCAAAGAAAACGTTTCAATTCCCTTCATTGTAACATCTCGTGACATTGCACTGCACATGAAGAAATTCTAAAACTAAAAAATTCTGTTAATCTTTTTGAATGATTTGTGATTGTTTTTTTGTTTTTTTATAGTTGCCAACACTGTTTGTTCATAAACTGGAATAAAGCTTATTTCGTCTTTTTACCTTGATAAAGTCCATCACAGGACAAAATGCGTAGTTTTCCTTTTGTCTTCTTTTTATTTAACCATCCTGTCTTTAATCTCAGATGATAACTGATCATATATATATATATATATATATATATATTAGCGATTATTTGACGATTATTTTGCTCTTGTTATTAAATAATATCATACATTATTTCTTTAAAAGTGATTTTTATCATTTGTGTTATCATTGATTGAGATCTTGTTTTATCTCCGGATATCTCTTTGTTAGTTATGCTCTGTTGTGCGCATACTCGTATGTTCGAATAAGGGAAGGAATCTTGGATCTGTTTCAGTTTGGATATCGAAAACAGAAGTCGATAGATGTAAGGATATATGTGGGAACCGTAGGTGTTCTGAGGTGCACATAAAAGATTTTTTTTGTTTTTATTCTTTGTCTTTTCTTCTGCTTTCCAATGATTTCACTTATTTTTCTATATTTCTTTTTCAAGAATAGAACAATTTTAATGGATTTTCAAATTGGAGAACTGATGCATACCAAAAAACATTTAAAAGGGATTGTAGCGAAAACGTTTTAATCAACATTCGAACAAAGAAAGAAAGCAAGAAAGAAAGAGTAAAAAAGACGAAGTTTAAAAGGATTATACGGGTAAAATAAAACATAGCTTAACGTATGATGAAATTAAAGACATAATCACTGAAAGAAAGAAAGAAAGAAAGAAAGAAAGAAAAAGAAAGTGAGAGAGAAAGAGACTAGCATATTCATTTCGTAAAGGAAAGAAAGAAAGAAAGAAAGAAAGAAAGAATCATATTCGTTTCTTGATAGTAAAAAAGAAAGAGAGAAATAAAAAAACTAGCATATTCATTTCTGAAATAAAAGAAAGAAAGAAAGAAAGAAAGAAAGAAAGAATCACATTCGTTTATTGATAGTAAAAATGAGGGAAAGAAATAAAGAAACTAGAATATTCATTTCTGAAAAGAAAGAAGAAAGAAAAGAAAGAAAGAAGAAAAGAAAGAAGAAACGAACGAAAAAATTACATTCGTTTATTGAAAGTAAAAAAAAATTGAAAGACAGAAATAAAGAAACTAACATATTCATTTCTGAAAAGAAAGCAAAAAAGAAAGAAAGAAAAACTAGTATATTCGTTTCTTGAAATAAAGAAAAGAAAAGAAAGAAATAACGAAAACAACTCACATGTCCATTTCAAGAAGGAAAGAAAGAAAGAAAAAAAATAAAATAAAAAAGACATAAATTAGAGCATTCATTTCTGAAAAAAAGTAAAACATCATTTATTTATTAGAAGAAAGAATAAAGAAATCAGAAAGAAAGAAGGAAAGAATCTAGAACTATTCAAATGTCAGTCAGTCAGTTAAGTACCATGCGCGATACACGCTTTGGGCGATCATGTCTCCAAAGAGACATGACTGACTGGGCAGAAGATTATCCCGCAGTAGGTTGCCATTGCTTTCTGCGGTAGACTGGTTGCCGACCAAGGCTATAGAACCCAATCTGTCCTGTTATTTAACCCATAACTGGAAGGAAGAGACGGATTAATACCTTTCCCAAGGGTATTTGCGCGCAAGTGAATGCGAGGAATTCAACTGGAATTCGAACACGGTTCCCCGATTTCTCATTCCGAGCCGATATCCACTGCGCCACAACGCATGTACTTACACAAAAATCTACTTAACTTAGGAGACATTCTTTTGCTTATGTAGATATTCAGATTCTTCACCTATAATCGGATGTATGCTGAGGTTCATTGACATTGAATATTGAATTTGATTTTCACTGTGTGTTCCATGCGTGTGGTCTTGTATCCAAACTAATATCAGCCAAGCAATAATTCAGGTAAGGAAAATAGAGAAAAGAGGATGATAAAAATTCGGAAAGCCGCTAAAAAGGTGTTAGAAATAACGAAAAAAGAAAGGATCAATGACGAAAAAAGAAAGGATCAATGACGAAAAAAGAAACGATCAATTACTAAAAAAGTAAGGATCAATGACCAAAAAAGAAAGGATCAATGACGAAAAAAGAAAGGATCAATGACGAAAAAAGAAAGGATCAATGATCAAAAAAGAAAGGATCAATGACCAAAAAAGTAAGGATCAATGACCAAAAAAGAAAGGATCAATGACGAAAAAAGAAAGGATCAATGACGAAAAAAGGAAGGATCAATGATAAAAATAAAAAGATCAATGACCAAAAAAGAAAGGATCAATGACGAAAAAAGAATGAAAGTTGTTGATCATTACGACTAGTTATTTATCTGTTGCATTGGAATTAACCTAAATGAATCTTAGCGAATAACTGTAAGAAAATGTTACGGCAGAAGATAGGTTGATTTGAAACTAAAAATATCTAACTCAGATTAACAGAATATTGTCACTGAATTTCCGTTTTTTTCTCTACCGAAACAAAAAAATGATTTACTCAGACGAAAAGAAAAAAAAAACATTTGAAAGCTTAAAATAAAATAACGTAATCTAACAAATTCCATTATCTCCAGAAAAAATAAAATAAAATAAAGCCGTAACGACAAACCGCAAAAAATAAAAAAAAATCGAAATAGTTTCTTCTAAAACCAGTTTTTAGCACTACCATTTTCTTTTGTGTACATTTTACAAAGTGTTTTCTTTTTGACTCTAACTTGCTTTTTAAGAAAAAAAAATACATTTTTTTTTTGTTTAGATGAGGATGATAATCTTTATTTGGCTTTCATCCCAATTGCAGTCCCCTGATAATCGGGAAATAATACTACTGAATAAGTTAATTAACACTTTGACATCAAGTGAATTACTCCCACGGGGGTGTAACGCACATGAAGGGGAAAATAAATTACCGCTAATAGGTTTAAACATTAGAGAATATACTAGAACTAGAATTGTTTTTTCAAAGATACACATAAACACCTACATATGTTTATTTTGGATTAGAACAGATATTTGTAGAGTTTTCAATATGTGATGTTTAAATATGTCACTTCATTTGAAATTTATATATCTAAACTTATTTATAAATGGAACTTTGTCTGTGTGAGTGTGTGTGTGTGTGTTTATCCGTTACCTATAGACTCCAAAACGGCTGAACCGACTTTGGTGAAAATTTACACAGATGTACTATAAGCATCTGCGAGTGTTCTTAGCTAGGTTTTGTGCCGAGGTACCCCGATAAATATCGAAAATCGATAATCGAAAAAATCGGGTTATAGAAGGAGTGGTCCGATTTTAATCAAATTTGATACACTCATAGACAAAGATATAAGAAACGATCTTCAGAAGTTTCAAGGTTGCATTTCGTACAATAGTGCAGAAAAGCGATAATATATATATACATATATATATATATATATATATATATATATATATATATATATATATATAAGACAAGATGTTTGTGTGTGTGTCTGTTTATCTGCCTGTATGTCTGTATTTTTTTCAGCCCTTTTATTTTAGATTTTGCTTCGTGTTTGGCTCTAAGTAAGTATAATTCTTAGTCTCAGCCATGATACCATTTACTCAGAAGACTCATTTAGCCTTCAAAATTCAATTTATGACGAAAAATACTTATTTGATATCGCTACCAGGAAATCAAAATTTAATTTACATCCATTCATTTTTCTTTCAGTTTACGGTTTCGGTTTAATTGGAAACAACTATTGCTTTTTAGTCTTTCGTGCCAACGTCTAAAGAGTCTGAGCTCCAGGACCATGGATTAGTTTTAAAGCTTTCATTACATCCGAGCAACGTCGGGCTATACTGCTTGTATATATATATATATATATATATAGTAGAATCCTTGAACGGAGAGACTAATCCATATAGATCTATTCAATATGAATTATTTAAAATAAAAGATCTATACAGAGGGTTTTCTAATGTGTGTCCAACATCAAATTACACCCACCACTCCTCACCTGTGACAGCCAAAACATAATATATTTTCTCTTCTTTTTAATATGTCCAAATAGTGGATATATTGGTGAATCTAGAAATAGCTTTAGATTCCCTTTCAACAATCATAAACTAAGCATACGCCAAAACAACCCGTATTCCCCCATAACCCAACATTTCAATCAACTGGGACACACATTAGAAAACTGCAAATGTTTACTAATAGATTCTGATTTTAGTTGTACATACTCACGCAAAAAGAAAGGAAAATACTGTATTTTAAAATTAAATACATACAGGCTAGGGTTAAATAGGGACTTAGGTGTTTTAAATCTTTATAAATATTTCAATAGTTAAACACTTTTTAGATACACTTAAAATTATTTTCTTTAAAACAACATTTATAAGTATTATTAAAGATAGATTTACGTTTACATATATTTAAAATAACTGTCGCTTTCTGCGTATCGTGATGTAAACAATCTCTCGGACAGACGCTCCTCGCGAAAATGTTTCTAATTTAAATTTTAAAATAATTTGTTTCTGAGGAAAGGCCGAGGACGGTCTGAAATATCAAATATAATAATACAAATAAATAAATACTGTCAAAAAATACATTTTTAAATTTCAACTTTTTAGTAGTTTTTCCTATACATATTATTAAGACAGTATACGTCTTTTCATCACTATGTTTTATATATATATATATATATATATATATATATATATATATATATATATATTTATATAAACGGTTATAAATACAGAATTAATTTTAGCAATGTACACAAAATTACAGTTGCCTCGCTCAGACTGTAGATGAATGAATAAATGTTAATTTCACTCAGAATATTACGAAAAAAAACCGGCTTATGACAGAGAGATTTTTAAACCGGAATTAAATTGAGAATAGATGCATCAAATCACACACGTATAAGACAGTACAGAATTAGGAATTAAATTAGACAAACATAAAACAATTAACAATAACTGATACACACTCGAAATGAAGGAAGGAACATACATTCCCAAAACAAAACCCAGACAGAATTAATCAAGCACACATTATTTAGGAAGAATAATATACATCCACAAAAAAGGAGATGGAAGGAAAAAGTAAAAGAACAGAAACGTAAAAGAACAATCACAAATTTTGGCTACTGCTGTAGCCTGGCATTGAACTCAAAACTGTAAGAACCAAGTCAGGAACTAACGAACGTCTATATCCACTGGGCTATATTTTCTTAAGTTGATCAAGTAATTTGCAGGGCTAGAGGGAGATAACTCATGACTTCCAATCGAGGCATTACGCTAGAAATTAGGATGATATACTCCAGTGATTGTAATAAAGGGTTCAGTTCAAACTTTCTAGCACCTGAAGAAGGCTGAAGAGTACAACGACCGAAACTTTGTACAAATGGCAATAAAGATGAGAACCCTAGCTATGTAATAGTGTATTTACTTTCATCCAGGCTTGTACGAGCCCAGAACGTCTTTTCTAATGTGTATACACTCGGACTTTTTTCCGAACTTTTCATCTGTAAATGATGCTATAGCCAATTACTTTTCTTGGCATAATCTGCAGACACTAACACCCTTGAACTGTCTGGCCCTTTTTACAAGTTACATAGGATCTTAGCCATTTTGTTTTTCAATTTCTACATGCTATTGGCTTTCTAGCTTGAATGCTGACTTGTAGTTGTACTATCGTTTTTTAATTGCCTTCAGTACGCCCTACATATATTTTTCTCTGTTAATTTGTATCTTGAACTTCTGCTTTGTAAATAACTCTTCCGGTTTTACGAACTAAGTCAATTAGACATCTCTGCAGTTACATCTTTCATTAACAATATTTTGCTACTAATTATTTGTTAAATTCTTAGAACTTTGTCTCTTTGTGTAATTTTCTAAATTGCAGGCACATTTGTAGCTTAATTCAACTGTATCTGTATTAAATATCTTGTGTAATTCTGAGTTTTTAGAGAAGTGTTTATTAATTCGGAAAATATTTTCTCTATTTTGGACCTTACTTCTAAGTTAAAAGGTGGGTTGAACAAAATAATATTTCGTTTCCTCGAATTATTCTTCATTTGCTTTAAAGTCTTTTTGTAAAATCTTTCTTTCATCGAATTTTTTGTCAGAGAATTTCGTGACAACATGTATTCTACTCCAACAAAGATGAGTTTGATTCGATTAGCAAGATGATTAGACCCAGTGCTCACATACTTAAAATACTATTGGATTTCAAATATATATATATATATATATATATATATATATATATATATGTGTGTGTGTGTGTGTGTGTGTGTGTGTGTGTGTGTATAAATCCAGGTAAAGAATACCCAAGGTTTTACAATTTTGAGTTCCCTGGCATTAACTGTGTCTATACAAAAATTATATATTATTAAATCACTTAAGAATAAAAATCTATTAAATAAATGTAATGAAATAAATGTCATATGTAGACATTGCAAGATGTTCAACTTAAAATATGGATTTAAAAAAACTTTGTATTAATTAACATGTATATACCCAATAATTCGCTTAAGGAAAATAATAATTGACGAGATATTAAAATAAAATAAGTAAATTGTGGATATATTTTTTTATAATAAATAAATAGATATTAGAAAGATGGTATAATGATAGCAGGAAGTAAATTAGAATAAAAAATAAAATTGTTATTTATAAATGAAAGGTTTTGAAAAAATTAGAATTAAATACGTACTGATAAGAAGAGTAAATTTACTCAAAAGCCTCTTTAACTTAGAACAAAAATATCAAAAGCTCTTTTCTTTCTTCATCTCTTTCCTGTTTTCTATGTGAAGAGGTCAAGTTATAAAGAAAGCAAAAAGGACATTTTTGGTACTAGAACAGATACATCAAAGTAAAACAGTATAGTGAGAAGCAATAAAATGAAAAAGAAAGAAGAAAAATAGAATCAAGTTAAAAGTAGGTGAAAACTTTGACCGTCAGAGAGAAAAAAAGAAAAAAGGAAAAGAAAAAAGAAAAAAGTATGTATTCCCTAGAATACATACTTTTTCTTTTTTGTTTATTTTTTTTTTCAATAGGAGTAGATAGACTAAACTATCGCCCGGTTCACACTCCACCCACGTCTATTGAACAGGTGTAGAGGCTCATCCCTTGTTCCCTGTTTAGGATGTGGTTTCCGGCTTTCTCTTTTCCAATCTTTCCGCTTTTCTTTTTTGTTTATTTTTTTTTTCAATTGGAGTAGATAGACTAAACTATCGCTCGGTTCACACTCCACCCACGTCTATTGAACAGGTGTAGAGGCTCATCCCTTGTTCCCTGTTTAGGATGTGGTTTTCCGGCTTTCTCTTTTCCAATCTTTTCACTCCTATGTAGCCCCCCCGCACATCAGTGGCGTTACCGCCTTGCTCGGGGTGATATGATTATATATATATATATTGAAAGGAGACAGTTCAATATGTCTTCCTGTAGGATGATTGCGTGGATTGTGAGTTTTAAATGTTTTTTACGCTAAAAGGAAAATTGGCGATAAAATGTGATGCATTTTCGCCATCTCATGCTCCCTTCATTTCCAGAAAGAATTAAAAGTATGCTGCATAAATACCAAAAGATATAGTATAGCGTTCGATGAAGGCTATAATTGTTTGGTGCATATGAATACGCTGAGAGGATTCCAAATGTTTTTGCATACGGCCTTGCATTGGCAAAGGGAAAGCGCATTCTTCCGGGCGTTATCTGACCAAGCATTTATTGACACGTTATAGTTGCAGTTTAGCGTATAAACATGCATTTAGTGTTTGACTGCTTTTTAGAATTCTATACACATATGATGTGCATTGTGCTGTAATGGATATCGGATCAGAATGAGAAATCGGAGAGCCGAGTTCGAATTCCAGTTGGATTCGTTGCATTCAGTTACGCTTAAATACCCTCGGGAAAGGCATTGATCCATTCATTCTCTCTCCAGTATGGATTGAATAGCAGAATCGATTGGATTCTATAGCATTAGTTGACAACTATGGAAAAAATGGAAACCTACTATTTAGTCCTAGATTTCGAAAGACATGGCCCTTTAAGTGTCTATCTCGTATGACACTTAAGTTACTGATACACACAGAATTGATTGAAGACAATTGAATAACCTACTTAGCAAGCGTGAGTAAATAGACGGCAGAATAAGGTTTAGAAGAGATTTTAAAAAAGAAAAAAGTATCAACTGCAAAGGACAAGAAATTGAGAACTATGATAGCTAACATCAAACACAGAATATTACTTTTCTTCTGTTGGTCGGTTGTGAAAATTTATCTTTATTAACCTCCTGCCTATTGCGCCAAACATTGTTGTATGCAACCCACTTTTTATTTCTTGTGATGGTATACTTAAGGAACAAATTAGGTTGGATGATACATTCGACATTAGAATTATCTCTTAAAAAATGAAATCACTTAAAATTCAACTCAATATAAATATACGTTATTTGTACTGGTATTTAAATTTTTTTTTTTTTTTAATCATTTCACCCCGAGCAAGGCAGAAACGCCACTGATGTGCAGGGGGTTACATAAATGTAGAAAGATTAATTAGAAAAGAGTGAGGAGTACAAGCTAGTTAGAAAGGAACAATAGAAAGCTGAGAAAGCAGGTGCAATGACAGATACATGGGCGGAGAGAACGTGAAGATTATACAGGGGAGGGGAGAGAGCTAGAGTCCAGTGGTTAGTAGGTGAGTATTAACTTTGCTTTTAAATTTCTGGAGGTCGTAGCCGTCAGGAAAGCAAGAATACGGGAGCGAGTTCCACAGGCGGGAAGTGCGAGAGAGGAAGCTGCAGGAGTAGAATTGTCGTCTGCATTTGGCTAACCTGACTGTGAATGGGTGGGACCCAGTTGCCAGTCTGGTTGCACGGGTAAACACCTGTTGAGGAGGCATCAGTGACTTAAGCTCATCCGAGCAGAAGCCATGAAAGTATTTATAGAAGAGACAGAGGGAGGCCACATTTCGACGATGGGAAAGTGGCTGCAGACGAGTCGCCAGATCAGTACCTATCACATTACAGACTCTCCTTTGGAGCTTGTCAAGAACACTGAGGAGAACGGCAGGGGCACCTGACCATAAATGGCAGCAGTACTCCATGCACGGACGGATGGTTGACTTGTATATATGCAGGATGGATTCAGGTGGAAAAAACACCCTGGATCGACATAGTGACCCAATCTTCTTAGCAGTAGATTTTGCTATGGATTCAATATAGTGCTTCCATTTGAGGTCTGAGGACAGGGTAAGTCCGAGGAGGCGTAGTGTATTACTCTCCGGGAGAATCATCTGGTCCATGCTTATGGGAGGCAGAAGAGGTTGCCTGTAATGGTTGACAGACAACAGCTTGGTCTTAGAGGAATTGAAGTTGACAAGCCACTTCTTGCCCCAGTTCACCACAGAGTGTAGATCCCGCTCAAGGTCAGCAGCGAGATTATGTCTGTCCACCACGACAGGTTTCTTACTGGAGCGGGAGTATATTGTAGTGTCATCTGCGTAGATGCCTACAAGAATGCATTAATCTACTCCTAATATCAGGTGCCGTTAACACTTTTCAAACAAGGAGCTTTATAGCAAAATCCTCCCTATATTGAAACCATTTTCCTTTATTTCTTTTAACCCTGGAATACTAGCCATCAATTAAAGTTACACCACTACTAACCATGGGTATATCATACCCTATTTTGAAAATATCAAAAAAATATTGAATATAAATCTTTATTTGAAATATTTTACATGCTGGCACTTCAAAATCTGCACTTTGAGTTAACATTAATAAGAACTGAAAAACGTCTTATTTAGATAAGAAAATCAGGTACTGAAAATTTAATTAAATTGTAATTAAAATGGCGTTTATTTGCGCTGGGTACTATATACCCGTGGTTTGTGTTCTCGGGTTAAGGACGTAGGCGATCATAGATCTCTAAAATTTCCCGTCCTTTGTAGCTCTTGAATTTTTTAACTTTTTGTTATTTCTTCTAAATCTTGTTCCGCCAAACATTTACTCAAGCTCACTAAGTAATCCATGCGTTGTTTTTCACTGTCCTTCTTACCTTAATTCAGTTATGTTACTATCAGATTTTCCAAGCTCTCTTTCCTCATTATGTGTCCTAGCTGATGTTAAATATGTTTCCTTTTTGTTTTCTATTTTTAAATTAGTATTCGTGAAGCACTGCTGGTGCCAGAAAGAAAATTTGGCGCTGAGGTGTTTCTGTAGAAAATGCTCTATGGCAAAATTAGTAGATGCCGACCAGCAAAAACATTTATCAAAACAACCACTAGAGGACACAGTGAGCAACTTTGGAAAACTACAGAACATCATAAGCATGAGGGAGGAGTAGAGAGTATGTGCTTGTATATATAAGCCCAATAGAGTAGCATTAGTCGTAATGCAGTCTTTCATTTGCTAAGTCAAGCGCAGTAAAAAAAAAATCTGTGCATAAATATATAACAAGGCATCTTTCATAGAACAATTTTCAACAAACTAGCCTCGTATACATATTGCACAAACATTTGGAAGGAGACATCTCTTTGAATGAGTCTTGCCCAGTGACATATCAACTTTGATAATATTATAAAAAAATAAGAAAAAGAAACAATTTCCTGACATCTGTCGATGTGATTTGCACAGCGATCAGCTCCGAAGCGCGAAAAGCAATGATTCCACTGCCAAATGTGCAACTCTGCCAGCAGATGGAACCGACATGTTCAAGCGCCATGAAGCGAAGACGACCAGTGCTAAAAGGCGAATAACAGACTTCATTTTTTGTTTGAAATGCTGCGAATATTTTTTTTCAGAAATGCGGTAATGTCTACATTAAATGTCGGCGTCTGTAAAGAGAAAACTTTTCTTCTATCCATTATGTTGCTATTGGCGTTGTGGGTGTAAATATGAATAATTATACATCTGTTTCTAGATAGGTACACAGAGAAAAAGAAAAACAGGAGCAAAAATAAGTATGTAAAAATATGATAAAGGAAATAGATGGAAATATATAACTGATCAATGATTGATTGATAGACATAAAAGAAAGAAAGAAAGAAAGGAAAATATATGATTAGTTTAATATATATATACATATTGATAGTTAATAGCAAAAAAGAAATAAAGAAAAACAATATGATTAATTTTATATATATATATATATATATATATATATATATATGTATATAATAGATTGATAGTTAATAGCAAAAGAAAGAAAAACAATATATATATATATATATATATATCCAAAAGAGACGGTTTGATGGTAAAATTGCAAATA
Source organism: Ascarosepion bandense (assembly GCA_037127315.1). Classification (NCBI taxonomy): domain Eukaryota; kingdom Metazoa; phylum Mollusca; class Cephalopoda; order Sepiida; family Sepiidae; genus Ascarosepion; species Ascarosepion bandense. The sequence goes on from JBBBDQ010002191.1 coordinate 135,440, forward strand.
AGATCTTATTAGTTTTACAAAAACTGATCCAGCCAGAGGGCTCAATGTAAATAATTTATTTTTTATTTACAGAGCCAATATATATATATTACATATAAAAAATTAAAATTTTCCATATAAAAACATCAAGATCTTGAAAAAATTGATTTTTTTCTATGTAATATATATATACGTGTGTGTGTGTGTGTGTGTGTGTGTACATATATAGTTTACAATTTGGTTGATCCCGAAACCTGAAACCGACCACGACCTGGCTTTCATGCACGTATATATATATATATATATAGTCATCAGCAGACAGATCTGTTTCGCTGTATCACATCTCATCAGTACGGTTAGACTCCGATTACTTTTAACCCAGGATTGAAACCCGACCGAAGTGGTGTCAGTCGGCGATTCTAACTCTGAGCTACAGAAAAACGAAATAACACGTCGATTAAAACCCATTGTTTAAGCATTTACTTTTAGAAAGACTGCTCGAGACAGAGGAGAGCTTAATATCGAAATTTTGTTATTACAATGGTTTATATTACAACGGTTTATGCTTTTATAACCATTGAAATAACAAAATTACAATATATATATATATATATATATATAATTTACAATTTGGTTGCACGACCCGGATTTACTGCACATAATTTTTGTTTGCTGTCACATTCAAGCTATGCTTAGAAAATATACATTAATAAATATGAAAATGTTGAAATAGATACACATGGATAGTTTTACAAAGAAAAAAAAACGTCAGGCTACGTAGAGAGCGAGCTCTCTAGATAACCAAGTAGATTTTTTTTTTAATTTTAATTTTTTCATTATTATTCTTTTTATAAACTTTTACTTTTTTCTATTTCCGTATCTTCATAACTGCTAACCTAAGTTTGTCTTGTACTTTTCGAACAATAATTAAAATCATGAGTCAATATTAAAAATAAAAACATTTTAACCAAGAATAAGTTTTTGCACAAATATGTGACAATGGATGAAACATGGATCAACCACTCCACTCTAGAGTCAAATCGGCTGTCAGCTGAGTGGACAGCAGTAGATGAAAGCCGTCCAAAGCGAGTAAAGATGAAAAATATCAGCAGGCAAGGTTTGGGTATCCGTATTTTGGGATGCGCAAGATATTTGTTTTCATCGATTACCTTGAAGGAAGAAATTGCCAAGAATCAGCGACAAAGAAAGAAGAAATAAGTGATTTTTCACCAAGACAAACACGTCGTGCCACAAGTTGATCGCAAGAGTAGCAAAACGACTTGAATTGCACTTTGAATTGCTTCTGCATCTGCTCTATTCTTCAGATCGAGCCCCCAGCAACTAGTGGCTATCTGCAGACCTCAAAATAAATGCTCCAGGGAAAGAGATTTGGCTCCAGTGAAGAAGTGATACCGGAAACTGAGACGTAATTTGAAGCCGAAGACAAATCGTTCTACAAAAAGCCATTAAATTGTTAAAGAAGCGCTGGAATCAGTGTAATTCTTACATTTATAAACAATTATTATCGGGAAATGCGTTTCCGATGATGCTACAAAAACCGACAACCAGCTATCTTTCGAATGTAGTAATCTTCTCTGTCATAATAAATATCGTTGAGTATTTATTTGTATATACATATATATATATAGAGAGAGAGAGATAGATAGATAAATAAATATATTCCCTCTTGTTACGCTCAAGCGGAGAGAAACAATAGTAAATCAGCATTGGCTCAGTTCGTTCTCCTTACTATCAGTTATTAAACTTTACTACCAGTTATAAAAGCTTTTGCCGCGTGTTTGCTCTTTAAAAATTCCTTATTATTATACTTTTTAATAATTATATCATCGAGTAGAGAACATATATATATATATATATATATATATATATATGTATATATATATATATATATACATATTTATATATATATTCTCTACTCGACGATATAATTATTAAATATATATATATATATATAGTAAACTTCGTTGTGTATTTATTTTATATATATATGTGTGTGTGTGTGTGTGTGTGTGTGTGTGTGTGTGCGTGCGTCATGGTTAGTAATGGAAGCACATTCTACATATTATATATTTACTTTAAAAAGTCCTCAATAATAAGTAGAGCATAAATATATAGTAATTATTATTATTATTATTATTATTATTATTATTATTATTATTATTACATACTACAACTTGATAGTTATAAAGTTTCAGTGTTAATATAACGTAAGCAAATTAATCATAATACCAAAAATAATCGAAATAGGAAAATAATTGTGTACACACCACCATTTAAACAAATGGTTAGTACAAAGTTAGGCGATAAATCCCTTAATCTAGTCCAAAAACACTTCCCAAATAACAATCCGCTTAGCAAAATTTTTAATAAAAGTACATTGGAACTTACTTATAGCTGCATCGATAATGTCAATATGATAATTAAAAAACACAATAATAAAATTAAAAAACAACATTATAATATTAATTATAACCAACTAACCCTAAACAATGATAATGACACAATTCCTGCAACTGTCATGAGCCTAACTTATGTCCAATGCAAAATAAATGCCTTACAGATTCCATTGTATACCAAGCTACTATCACTACCAGTGGCTATCCTAATATTATCAAACATTGGATGTACTGAGAATAATTTTAAGTTACGATTTTACTAGCATAACTTATCTTTCAATAATGAAATAATTTCAATAATTATTTTTATATTTTTACTTATTTTATTACTTAAATAATTTTAGCATATTGAACTATAATTTTTTTAATTACTATTATTATTTTTTTTTTGTACTTATGAAATAATTCACTTATAATTTTTTTTAAATATTTAGCTTATTGAACTGGTAATTTTTAATTACTGTTATTATTTTATTGTATTTATGAACAAATCACCTTAGAACCTTGAAAGAAATTAGCTTATTGTACTGGTTATTTGTTTAAATTACTATTATTATTCTATTTGTACTTATGAATAAATCCCCTTAAGTGTATATTTTATTATCTCAGTTCATTATTCTTAGTTTTTTGTTAGTTTCGATTTTTTTTTCTTTTTTTATCTTTTCCAATATTTGAATTCGTCTTCTCTCTTCGTTTTCTTTTATATTTTTTTTTTCTAAATTTGTTATGTCTGGATTTCCACATTCAAACATTCACTACACTATGTCTAATTATCGAATCATACATTCACTGTTCTTGAAAACCTTATTACCTCCCAATCCACTTAATTTATCTCATTGGATGAACTTGTTTTTATTTCTTCAATTTTATTTATTTATTTTAAAAAATGTCCATATCTATTAATTACAAAATAAATTAAACACCTTTTACTACCTGATGATAATGTTTTATCACCAACACTTTATAGGTATCTAGTTGCAGTATGCAATTATTATAATAAGGATAATTAGCAATATATATATATATAGGCCATTTACATAAAATTAAAACAATCCACACTTACTAAAATCACGTTTAAATCTGGTCATAACACATTACATTGCATTTAAAAATATTGTTCTGTTATCATTTCGAGCTCTTACGAGGTGTGACAAATTTACGAACTGCTGTTTGCTATTTTTGGTAACTGTCATTGTTGCTTAGCAAAGTTTTATGTCAACACAAGATAAAATCGTCTTTGATAGTGGATGTTTTCATGTTAACGTCCTTGTAACCTCTCTGAAGATGACTCGTGTGAGCCGAGAGCTTACATCCAACTCAAAAATTATCCAAATGTTTGAGAATTTTTGACTTTATTTTCATGATTAAACATCAAAGATATTCATTGTCTATTATATTTAACAGAATATGTTTAGAAATATATATATAACGCTCCTGTTACGCTCAGGGGCTTAAGATACTTTATTGATTTGTTTGTTTGTTTTTATTTGCCTTAATGTAAGATAGTCAATAGTAGGTACATCAATATATATATATTGCCGTCATTTTTAACGCCCCGAGCCCGCTCGTGTACTTATAATCTTCAGCATTCTTCGTTTAGGTGAAGTTAATTTTAAATCATTTCACTACGAGGAAGGCAATAACTCCACTAAGACACTAGGGGGTATTAGGTGTGAAAGAAGTGTGAATACATTGATGTGGGTGAAGGACAGTTTCCTGTAAGACAGAAGATGGCGATCGACGCTGCATTTAAATTTTTGGAGACTTCAGGGAAGCAAGATATCGGAAGAGAGTTCCATCGGGGAGAAGTGCAAGAAAAAAACTGATGAGAATAGAACCTACGGTTACATTTAGCTATTTCAATAGTAAAATGATGAGATCTATTAGCCAATCACGCTGTCGAAATACTCAAAAGAAGATCTTAATAAAACAACTGCCATAAAAATAGTTGTAGAAAAGACAGAGGGATGCCACGTCAAGTTTGTGGAAAAGTAAGTAAAGTCGAGATGCCAGGCACGGACTGATAATATTGCAAATCTTTCACTAAATTTTATTAATGATCTCCAAACTTACATCCAACAGATTTGGAGTCGAAATTGCTGGTGAAGATGCCCATTTACTAGTATGGCTAGCTGATCCCAGTTGCAGATGTCTATTCAGTAACATATGTGTTTGCTCAACACCTAACGAGCCCACCAGTGGTTTATACTTAGTTACTGTTTCTGGGATAAATCACATTATCTAACGTCTGAACAAATCCCAGCACGCTCACACACTCGGTCACGAAGACTTCGTGCTAGAACAACTAACAACGACTCCAAAAGGGTTTTGTCTACGCAATTTTACTCACAAGTCTTGAGCCAACCCATGATACGGCTTACCGACACTTTCTAAAGGTACCAAACGCTGAAACCGCCCTCGACAGATAATAGCAGGAAGACACCTTTCTGACAAATCTATCATGAGATTAGAACCTGGGATTCACGGTCAAAAGTCGATCATTTTGTATGAAGAATGCTAAATTAGCAAACAGATTCTGACGGTAAAATCTGGTTGGTACGACACAGTCAAACGTTCTTCTTACCATCAAATCTAGCAATTGATTTAATATAATCGTTCTATTTCATGTCATTAGAAAACGCGAGACCAATAAACCGCAATGAGACAGATTCTAACCATAAAACTGTTTGGTACGATACAGTAAACCAATCTTCTTGGCATCAGTCCTTCCAATTAATTCAATATAATCGTTCTGTAGTGGATAAGAAATTAAGAATTAAAATCAACCTTCTTCTTCACTTTTACAAAAAATTAAGAATGACGTGTGAAATCCTGGTTTTTCCCAAATAGAAAAAGGATTGATTATGTTCGAAAAAAAAAGCCGAAACCAGATTTCACAAGTAGGTGTTAAATTGATCTTTTACCAATAGGAGCCACTTGCAAATTTTGAGGACTTCGCGAGACACTGGGAAAAATCTAATGACAATAAAAGGGCCTCGATCAGCGTTAGTCAGTCTAGGATGGAAGCAACAAAGACGACAAACTAAAATGTAATGAGATAAGCTTCAAGCTGACCCTCTTTCTCTTTCCTTCTCGTGTGCTGATTTCCTTTACTTCTTCTCCATTCAAAGACATTCCTACTAAACAAACACATACATACGTACGTACGCATATACTCTGTCAACAGTTACTACTACGAACATTTTCTACGAAACTTAATACCTTTAAGGTTCTCATTGAACACAAACTCTACCCTTAATTTCATAATAATGTTTCTAATTGCGCATTAACTCCTACAACTTGTGTTATACTTTCCTTTTAATAAGTTTCTATTTTAAAATGCAAAATGTATATTTTATTCTCACACTATTTCACACATTTCAACTTGCCGACAACGAACCTTCTGATGAGAATTCTGGATAAAACGTGTAAGCTGTAGAGGGTTCGGTTAAGTATGAGACAATGCCGAATCAAAAGGACATTAACCATCTCCTTGCGGCTTCAGTTTTACCTTATGTCACTAGAACCAATAAGGCGCAATGAGTTTGTCTTCTAGAGCTCACCATAATCCATATTGATGGAGAGATAAAATGGTTTATAATTATTAAAGGACAAGAGTTTTGTTTGTGGGTGGGAAATCTTACAAACAATTCTTGCTTCGGTTAACAACTGATTCAAGTTATAAAGCTTGTTTTTACATCCACTCGAACTTGTTTTAATGCCTTCTTAAGTTAAACAAAGTTCTTAGATAAAGAGAAATGTAAGATTGTCATTTACTTCCGATTTTCATAAGGATTTAGCCATTTTTCTCACAGTAGTCAAATATTCTAACACTTGATGACCGTAACGAAAATACTAAGACCAAGCGGCTGTCTGACAATCATCACAGACAACCTCTTCTGCCTCCCATAAGCATGCACCAAGCGAGTCTCCTTGAAAGCAATACTCTGTGCCTCCTCGGCCTTACCCTCTCTTCTGATCTGAAGTGGAACCACTACATTGAGTCAATAGCTAAATCCACTGCTAGGATGTTTTTCCCACCTGAAACCACTCTGCATATATACAAATCAACCATTCGTCCGTGCATGGAGTACTGCTCCCATATATGGTCTGGTACCCCCGCTGTTCATCTCCGTATTCTTGACAGGCTACACAGAAGATTCAGTAATGTGATAGGTACCGACATGGCGGCTCGACTGCAGCCACTTTCCCATCGACGAGATGTGGCCTCCCTGTGTCTCTTCTATAAATATTTCCATGGCTTCTGCTCCAACGAACTCAAGTCACTGGTGCCTCTGCAACAGGTGTTTACTCGTGCAACCAGACTGGCATCTGGGTCTCACCCATTCACAATTAGATCAACCAAATGCAGTAGACAATTCTATTCCTTCAGCTTCTTCTCTCGCACTTCCCGCCTGTGGAACTCGCTTCCTTATTCTTGCTTTCCTGACGGCTACAATCTCCAGGAATTTAAATGCAAGGCCAATACTCATCTCTTAACTATGTTACCCTAATTCTTTCCACACCGCCCTGTATATCCTTTCCTTTCTCTCCACCTTTGCAACTGTCATCACACCTGTATTCCCATCCTTCTGTTGCTTCTTTCTAACTGGTTAGTCCTTCTCTTCAATCTCCTAATCTTTTTCTCTTATGTAGCCCCCTGCACATCAGTGGCATTAACGCCTTGCTCGGTGCGATATGAGTAAAAAAAGTGTAAGAAGGAACAATTCTCCTTTTGATAATTACAGTAATAAAATAATGGTTCGAAAATTTTCATACGGGAACCAATAAAGCGCAATGAGTTTGTCTTATAGAGCTCACCATAATTCATATTGATGGAGAGATAAAATGGTTTATAATTTTTAAGGACAAGAGTTTTGTTTGTGGGTGTGAAATCTTACAAACAATTCTTGCTTCAGTTAACAACTGATTCTAAATCTTGTTTTTACATCCACTCGTACTTGTAGTTTTAATATCTTCTAAAGTAAAACTAAGTTCTTATATAAAGAGAAATGTAAGATTGTAATTTACTTCCGATTTTCATAAGGATTTTTCTCACAAGAGTGAAATTTTCTAACACTTGATGACCGTAACGAAAGTAGTATATGAAAGAACATTTTCCCTTCCGATAATTCCAGTAATAAAATAATGATTCGAAAATATTCATATTGATAGAGGTAAGAAAAAGAGCATATATCATTTGCAACAAGTATCAGCAGTATAGTTGTCTTTCGAAGTCTTTTGTGGTGAAGATTTTTCAGACAAAAAATTGCTAAGCCGAGGCGAAGAATAAAACGAACAGCGGGGACCCTCATCTAACCAAACGTGCTTTACGTATCATCAGTTTTGCCTTTTTTTTCCATAATTGCAAGCCGAACGAGAGAAGAAAGCTAACGTCTCAGCAGGCGGTGTCGGATGTCGAGCGTATTCCGGTTGGGTATCGAGGAGGCTGAGACAAAGCAAATGCTTCAAAAGCGACAGGCCCGTTCGGCTGTGACTAAAGAGACATCGATTCTGTACACAGGAGGCAAATCCTGTATTTTCTGTCTTCCTTCTATCAACAACAATTATTTTCTTCTGATCTATCTATCTATCTATCTATCTATCTATCTATCTATCTGTCTGTCTGTCTGTCTGTCTGTCTGTCTGTCTGTTTAGATCTAGTTGCATGCTATACTTCATTACGTTCTTATCCATCCATATAGTCTGAGTTCTAATTTGAAGGCTATTTTTCATAGAACAGCTTAGCTGGCGACACCGCTGCAAACAATCGACCTATTTTTACGCGACAAGTTCACATACTTCGCAAATCTGAGGTAACGACGAGGCAAAAAATAAATATCAATATTTTATTTACATTTAATAAGATTATTTATTATGGCAAGATGTCGAATAGAATTTTTATAATTTAACCCAGTGCAGGTCTCGAAAGCCCTCCAAGGTAGCGGGATGTTGTTACTGAGCATCAGGAACAGACAGCTAAAGTTCCTAGGACATGCAATGAGGAAGAAGGGTTTGAAGAACCTGAAACTAACAGGCCAGATAGAGTAAAAAAGAGACAGAGGAAAGAAGTGGATAATATATTTGAAGGGCCTGAGCAGGTTGATGGCAGAGCGGGGATTGAGTGGTGTAACAGGAGAAAGTGTGCTAAGAGCCACGAGGGATAGGGAGAGGTTGAAAGCCATGATCGTCTACTTCCTAAAAGGACAAGGCATACAGAAGAAGAATTAAGATAAGATGTTTAAGATATGAATTAAGATGTTTGTGATATGAATGAAAGAGGTGGTCGTAGAAAAAGATGATTATGAGTATAAATAGTAACCCCTTTTAATAAGAAAAAGTTACAATTGGAATCATTAAAAAGGAAGTAGTTTTTACAAATGGCAGTTCTAAGGAAAAAGCTGGCAATTGTGATAGAGTAGCAATAGATGTGTGATAAAAGACGTCTGTCGTACAACAGGTGTCAGCCATGGTGAACGTCTTCACCCTTAAAATGATTTTGAACCCTATCAAGGCTGGAAAATGAGAATAGCTCAGCTACTGAATATTCTTGCTAGCCATCAGTATGGGGCTTATGGCCATATCACGTTGAATACACCCGTTCTCGCTCGATCACCGAAGTTAAGCAACGATCAGCCTAGTCAGTACTTAGATGGGTGACCGCTTGGGAATACCAGGTGCTGTTAGCGTTTAGTCACGGAAGTACTTTGTGGTGCAGTGGATATCTGCTCAGAAACAGAAATCGGTGAGCTGAGTTCGAATTCCAGTTGAATACCCTGCATTCACTTACGCACTGGTACCCTTGGGAAAGGTATTAATCCGTCCCTTCTCTCCAGTTATAGGTTAAATAAAAAGGGTAGGACTTAGGGACCCTGCCCTTAAAAAACAAATCCCAGTGAATCTTGATACTCGAAAAGAAAAAAGTATTACTAGACACAAAACTTATAGAAAAACAACAATAAATTTTTGAAAAAAAAAGGTATTACCAGCAATAAATAAATAAAATTTTGTTGCCAATAAATGACCCGCCGAGGTTGATATAACATGAAAACAAAACAACCAACCAACCATCAGTATGGCCGATGAAAGCCTCCTTGGCCTCACATTTTGAACCGACTTATAGTGGAACGAATATATCGGATCTATAACTGGATATACTGCTAGAAAGGCGGGGGCTCTATTTCGAACCAGAAAGTTTTTACGTCAGAATCCAGCTTGCACACTTATAAATCTACTAACAGTATAGCTCGGCGTTGCTCGGGTGTAATGAAAGCTTTAAAACTAATCCATGGTCCTGGATCTCAGACTCTTTAGACGTTGGCACGAAAGACTAAAGAGCAATAGTTGTTTCCAGTTAAAGCGAAACCGTAGACGGAAAGAAAAATGAATGGAGGTAAATCAAATTTTGATTTCCTGGTATCGATATCAAATAAGTTTTTTCGTCGTAAACTTAATTTTGAAGGCTAAATAAGTCCTCTGAGTAAATTGTCTCATGGCTGAGACTAAGAACTACAATTATACCTACTTAGAGCCAAACCCGAAGGAAAAACTAAAATAAACGGGCTGAAAAAAATACAGACATACAGGCAGATAAACAGACACACACACAAACATCTTGCCTTATATATATATATATATATATATATATATTATCGATTTTCGGCACTATTGTAAGAACTGCAACCTTGAAACTTCTGAATATCGTTTCTTATGTCTTTGTCTATGAGTGTATCAAATTTGATTAAAATCGGACCACTCCTTCTATAACCTGATCTTTTCGATTTTCGATATTTATCGTGGGTACCTCGACACAAAATCTAGCTAAGAACACTCGCAGACGCTTATAGTACTACTGTGTAAATTTTCAAGAAAATCGGTTCAGCCGTTTCGGAGTCTATAGATAACGGACACGGACACACAGATACACACACAGACACACACACACATGCACACACAGAGACAAATTTCCATTTATAAATGAGTTTAGATCATTCGTCCGTGCATTGAATTTTGTTCTTATATCTGGTCAGGTGCTTCATCTCGAAGTTTTTGACAAAAACCAAAGAAAGATCTACAATGTAATCAGTCCTGACTCGGCATCACAACTTCAGTCTTTTTTCACCGACGTGATGTGACTTACCTCTGCCTTTTCTACAAATATTTTCATAGCAGCTGCTCTAACCAGCTTTTCTCTGTGGTGCACCGTTCACGTGAATTTAAACGTACGACTAGATTGCCATTTTTTTACCGTTGAAATAGTTAAATTCAACTGCCACTTCTGCTCCAACAGTTGTTTTTTTTTTTTCTCATATTTCACCCACCGTAGGACTCACTTCCGTTTACTCGCTTACCTGATAGCTACGATCTCCAAAAATTGAAATGGAACCTCAATTGCTATCTTCTTGAATCCTGTTCATCTTTTATCGTTTCTTCAATAGGCCTGTGCAGTTTTTTTCTCTTAATGTAACTCCCCGCGCACTAGAGGCGGTTCTACTTTGCTTAGGATGAAATAAGGAAAACAGTAACATTATTCCTTCTTTGGTCTAAATATGACTGCAGGATCCTGATACTTCCGGGAGTGATAGAAAGGGGCGGTCTTTTTTTTTTCAACACCTTTAACAATGGTTACATGCGTTTCACTTTGCATTTTTATTCAAACTCATATTTTGTTCATTATTCTTGGACAGTTTCTGTGTGATTGGCTCCGTACCATCCAATTCGAACTTTGACCTCACAGTCTTGTGTGCAATATTTGAGAGAGACTATTTCTCCAGCCTCTTGACATGTGTATATCTACCTGTCCAAAGCTTTAGTATCTAGATGGGTGCTATACTGCCTTATCTACATTAGAATGTAATCTTCCATCTTCATAAATATTAACCTGTGAGACTTACTGAGAGGCAATCGAGATGCGGTGTAACGTGACAGTTTGGCCGCACACTTCTATCTGCTGACTAATAACACTCTTATTTTGAATATATGTTCGGTTAGTTTCGATTTTTTCTTTTTTCTTTTTTTTATCTTTTCCAATATTTAAATTCGTCTTCTCTCTTTTTTCTTTTTTTAATTTTTTTTTTCTAAATTTGTTATGTCTGGATTTCCACATTCAAACATTCACTACACTACGTCTAATTATCGAATCATACATTCACTGTTCTTGAAAACCTTATTACCTCCAAATCCACTTAATTTATCTCATTGGATGAACTTGTTTTTATTTCTTCAATTTTATTTATTTATTTTTAAAAAATGTCCCTATCTATTAATTAAAAAATAAATTAAACACATTTTACTGCCTGATGATAGTGTTTTATCACCAAAACTTCATCGATCACCGAAGTTAAGCAACGTTGAGCCTGGTCAGTACTTACGTGGGTGACCACTTGGGAATACCAGGTGCTGTTAGCGTTCACGGATGTGCGTTGTGGTGCGGTGGATGTCGGCTTGGAGGGGGAAATCGGTGAGCCGAGTTCCAATTTCAGTTGAGCACACTGCACTCACTTGCGCACTGGTACCCTTGGGAAAGGTATTAATCCGTCCGTTCCCTCCAGTTATGGGTTAAATAACAGGGTAGGACTTGGGACCCTGCCCTTAAACAAATCCCAATGAGACTTGCTCCGTCAGGGAGGAAGCCCGCTCAACCCGACTAGGGTGAATGCGGCATACATACATACATACAAAACTTCATAGGTATCTAGTTGCAGTATGCAATTATTATGATACTGATAATTAGCAATATATATATATATATATATATATATATATATAGGCCATCTACATAAAATTAAACAACCCACACTTAATGAAATCACGTTTAAATCTGGTCATAACACATTACATTGTATTTAAATATATGGTTCTGTTAACATTTCGGGCTCCCGCGCGGTGTAATGTTATAGAACCGCATTACAAATTTACGAACTGTGTCTGCTATTTGGTGACTGTTGTCGTTGCTTAGCAAAGTTTTATGTCAACACAAGATAAAATCGCTTTTGATGGTAGATGTTTTTATGTTAACGTCCCTGTAACCTCTCTGAAAGTGGCTCATGTGAGCTTACAACCAACTTAAAAATTATCCAAATGTTTGAGAATTTTTGTCTTTATTTTCACCTCGTGATTAAACATAATAGACATTCATTGTCTCTTATATTTAACAGTATATAGACACAGTGTAACTTGACATTTCGGACTGACACTTCTATCTGCTGAGTAATAACACTCATATTTTGAATATATGTTCTGTTATTCCAATGCACTGATTCAATCTACCTTCTTGTTTTTGTGTCTTTCTTCCTGGCCCTAACAGGCCACAACAATGGGTGAGTGCCTGGGTGCTGTAAGCTTTGGAATGTGGATGGTGTAATGCATAACGGTTCGAAATTGTCCCACATATCAACCACAAATAGACAGACACGTGTTCCGCTTTTGGTGTCGAAACTAACATTGGGTAAATCGCAGGGCTTTACCCTAGGCTAAAGAGTAATCTCAGATCAATATTGCACCTGGCTTTGCTGAAAGGACACTGTGTGTAAATATATTCTGTACATACTAAAAGTTGCTTTATGCTACCAGTTGTGTATCGAGATCAAAATGTGTTTTAGTGTTCATTCGCCAAAACATCTTGTTTTCCCTCCCGTGACCAAACTACTGATGACGAAGAACGCTATGCCGACGACATGTTTATTCATATTTAGATCAAAAATAATCTTGAGAAAAAACAACTAATATTCTAAAAAATAAGCATCCAAATAAAACTTTCTAAAGTAGAAACTATGACTGGGAAATGGAATGAAAACAGTCATGCCAGAGTACCTGAACTCTTCATGAAAAAATCAGGATATGGATTTAGTAAATAGCACACACTGCCATGTGTGCTATTTACCTTGATGTGCGTTGTGGTGCAGTGGATATCGGCTTGAGTCGAGAAATCGGAGAAATCCAGTTGAATTCCTTGCATTCACTTACCCTTAGGAAAGGTGTTAATCCGTGTCTTCCCTCCAGTTATAAGTTAAATAACAGGACAGATTGGGTTCTATAGTCTTTGTCGGCAACCAGTCTACCTGCAGCAAGCAATGGCAACCTACTGCGGGATAATCATCTGCCAGTCAGTCGTGTCACTTTTGAGACATGATCGCCCAAGCGTTTATCACGTATGGCACTTAACTGACTGACACACTGCCAATATCTAAGTTATAACACATTTAGTCCAGGAGATAAAAAAATGAAACAGAGATTAAGCGGCGCTAGAGTTAGTTTCGCCTAACAATTGAAATGGTTTTAAAAACAAAAATTATTGTCATGTTCTTGAATAGCCTCATCAGACCGTGGCTTTCATGTGGATGTTACACATAACGCAAAAGCAGTTCAGAAATATTTAAACTATAAGTTGCATACAAATGCTTTCTAACCTCAACAGTTAAAATGATTTCGAGCGATGGATGCATGGGAATATTAACGAAGATCATAGATAGATAGATAGATAGATAGATAGAAAGAAAGAAAGAAAGAAAGAAAGAAAAGCTGAGATAGATAGATAGATAGATAGAAAGAAAGAAAGAAAGAAAGAAAAGCTGAGATAGATATATAGATAGATAGATAGATAAAGAAAGAAAGAAAGAAAGAAAGAAAGAAAAGCTGAGATAGATAGATAGATAGATAGAAAGAAAGAAAGAAAGAAAAGCTGAGAGAGATAGATAGATAGATAGATAGAAAGAAAGAAAGAAAGAAAGAAAGAAAAGCTGAGATAGATAGATAGATAGATAGATAGATAGATAGATAGAAAGAAAGAAAGAAAGAAAGAAAGAAAAGCTGAGATAGATAGATAGATAGATAGATAGATAGATAGATAGATAGAAAGAAAGAAAGAAAGAAAAGCAGATAGATAGATAGATAGATAGATAGATAGATAGATAGATAGATAGATAAACAAAAATAGAAAGCTAGTGAGTTTAAAGACATATATATATAACGTCAACTGCCATCTTCTTGAACCCCGTTCATCTTTTGTTCTTTCTTTAATACCCACTGTAAAATAGATAGATAGATAGATAGATAGATAGATAGATAGATAGATAGAAAATAAACTCAGATAGATAGATAGCGAGAGAGAGAGAGAGAGAGAAACATAAACAGAAAGCACATTAGAGATTGAGATAGATAGATAGATAGATAGATAGATAGATAGATAGATAGAAAATAAACTCAGATAGATAGCGAGAGAGAGAGAGAGAGAAACATAAACAGAAAGTACATTAAAGATTGAGATAGATAGATAGATAGATAGATAGATAGATAGATAGATAAACAAAAATAGAAAGGTAGTAAATTTAAACACACACACACACATGCATGTATATATATATATATATATAGGGAGAGAGAGAGAGAGAGAGAGAGAAAGAGGGTCAATTGCCATCTTCTTGAATCCCGTCCATCTTTCTTTAAAACCATGTGCATAGATAGATAGATAGATAGATAGTTAGATAGATAGATAGCGGGAGAGAGTGAGAGTGAGAGAGAGAAACAAAAACATAAAGTATATTTGAGATAGATAGATAGATAGATAGATAGATAGATAGATAGATCTACATTCTTTCTAATCTGAATTTCACAACACCAGACTTATTTACACTGTATTGTCTGTTAGAATTTTAAGTTACTCAAGAAAGCTGATTCACTGTGTCGCGCGAGACAATTAATTACACATTCATGAATCTGCGATTCGTCCATGCATTGAATATTGTTGTCTTATCTAAGCTGGCGCTTCTGCTATCTATCTGATTCTTCACAAAATCAATCATAGAGTCTGCAATACCATCATTCTTAACCTGGCATCTCGCTTACAGCAACTTTCCCCGCCTCTATAACATATCTTCTTTCTGTTTATATATATATATATATATATATATACGCTCTCACACCCTGATTGAGCACTCTGGTCGACTTTGAAAAACAGTAGCTACTCTGGCATCTACGCATCGTTCATTTAGCAATGAATTAGAACACTCTCAGCTACTGGGCGTGTATAATGATAATATACGCGCTAAAAAGATTGCTTCCTTCTACCGAGCGCTTGTAGGTCAGAGGTAGAATCGCCCACTGACGCCAATTCGGTCGGGTTTCAATCCTGGGTAAAAAGTAATCGGCTGTCTAACTGTACTGATGGGCTGTGATACAGCGAAACAGATCTGCCTGCGGATGACTATATATATATATATATATATATATGTGTGTGTGTGTGTGATAAGTGTATGTATATAATTATAAATATCAACATATATACATATATGCAATTTGTTATATATATTATATTATATTTTATATACGCGTGGTACTTATTTAAAAACGCTCAATATCAATGATAAAGCAGACATATTCATATAGATGGGTGTGAGTTTGTGACCCTGGGTTTCACGCTCTTGCGATCCTCAGACAAACTAGGGTTACAAACTCACACCTATATATATATATATATATATTCATGGTAATTGTTCTCATAAGCATCGTCTTTGATACAGCATTTTTGAGAATTTAAGCGGAGTACTAAATTTGCGTTTTGGTCCCATAATGTCTCTGATAAAATTGCTAGTTGCAACCATAAGTTTCACATACATATCTTCTCTCGCAGTTCTCGCTTGTTGTCAGCTACGATCTTTAAAAAATCAAATGAAATGTCAATCGTCACGTTTTAACAAATTGAATGCAATTTTTTTCATTGTCGTTCATCCTTAATAAGTTTCTCAATTTCTTTTAGCTTCAGTACCCTTTTACGTTTTAGTCGTTCTACGCTTTGCTTAGGGTGAAATGATTAAATTCTGGTTCAGCATTGACAGTGTTAATTTTTTTCTTAGTTTTTTCTTTCGTGTTTTTTATGACAACGTTTACATTATGGTATATTCAACGGATGTCATATACATAACATAGACCGATATAAAAAAAAAGGAACAATAAGTTTCTGGTGTTTTTTTTTCTATCTGACCTTGTTAATTCGTTGACCACAAAAGTTAACAGAAAACATGATTAACAAATAAAGCTTTTCCTTTCTTAGGCTTCACACAAACCAACGATTGATATTAAGATTAGAAAATGAATTATTATAATTTGCTTTTCAATCATACCACCCCATTCAAGGCATGAAAACCACTAACATAAAAAGGGGCCACTAAGTGGGAAAGAATAAGAAAGAGAAATATTGTTAACCCTCTAGGGCCATTCGTATCATATAAGTGGGGGATCTGTTTATTACTTCATAACAATATAGAACTGATCCCCCACTTTATGACAAGTAGAAGCCTTAATCATATTATATTATTAACCCTCTAGGGCCATTCGTATCATATTTGATACACTATTTCCCTATAAGGAAACATTTGGTATTTCCCTATAAGGAAACATTTGGTATTCATTGACTGAGCAGTCAGTACTGCTTTCATTTGAAATTTATAAAATATTTCTCTTAAAACATTTTTCAGGAAAATATTTCTTTCAAGGCTTGTTTTCATACTGTATCAAATATGATACGAATGGCCCTAGAGGGTTAATAAAATAATATGATTAAGGCTTCTACTTGTCATAAAGTGGGGGATCAGTTCTATATTGTTATGAAGTAATAAACATATCCCCCACTAATATGATACGAATGGCCCTAGAGGGTTAATAAAATAATATGATTAAGGCTTCTACTTGTCATAAAGTGGGGGATCAGTTCTATATTGTTATGAAGTAATAAACAGATCCCCCACTAATTACTACTTAACCCTCTAGGGCCATTCGTATCATATTTGATACACTATTTCCCTATAAGGAAACATTTGGTATTTCCCTATAAGGAAACATTTGGTATTCATTGACTGAGCAGTCAGTACTGCTTTCATTTGAAATTTATAAAATATTTCTCTTAAAAAATTTTTCAGGAAAATATTTCTTTCAAGGCTTGTTTTCATACTGTATCAAATATGATACGAATGGCCCTAGAGGGTTAATAATATAATATGATTAAGGCTTCTACTTGTCATAAAGTGGGGGATCAGTTCTATATTGTTATGAAGTAATAAACAGATCCCCCACTAATATGATACGAATGGCCCTAGAGGGTTAAAGAGCGAAAACAATATATGACTAATAAAGAAACAGTAGATAAGGGGTGTCATTGAATTTAAACTTTTGAAGATCAAAGATGTCTGAAAAACATATAGCCAAACCGAGAATAGTCAGAAAAGGAACTATTAGCATAAAATTTACGGTTACATCTAGCCAACTGAAGTGCAAATTGATGAGAGATTGTTGCCAAATATATATATATATTGACACTAGTTTTTTGTCGACTTTCATTAAACACGCATTTCTTTTTCTGATAGGGGTAAATGAAGACTATCTTCTATGTGCCGTGTCCTTTCAGGACGTAGGAGATCATGGCTTTCCACGTCTCCCTATACCTGGTGGCTCTTAGCACGCTTTCTCCTGTTACACCACAAACCCTCGTTCCGTCATCCACCTTCAAATCAGGTCCTTCAAATATGTGATCCGCTGCTTTCCCTTTTTCTTTTTCTCTCTATCTGTCCTGTTAGTATCAGATTCTCCAAACCCTCCTTCCTCATTGCATGTCCCAAGGTACTTTACCTGTCTCTTCCTGATGCTCAGTATTAATCTCCTTTTCGTTTCTATCCTTTCCAAAACCTCACATGCTCGATCCATAATATCCGCAGCATCCTTCTGTAGAACCACACTGCAATTGCTTCAAGATTTTTATTTATCCTTCACGATATTGTCCAGCATTCACTGCCATATTGAAGAACGGACAACACATGGCGGTCCAGTACTCTTTTCTTTGTTTCTAGCGAAATTTTCCTGTCTCTTAATACTCTACTCAGCTTCTCGCCTTCGGACCTCTGTGTGGCACTCCGTTTCTTGTTAGAACACTTCTCAGGTATTTAAATTTTTGTGCCTGCTTGCTTTTAGTATCCCTCACCTGTATTTGGCACTTTGGGCTGCTCTTTTTGCTGATGATCATGCATTCGGTTTTCTTGCAGTTTATTTGCAGTCCTTTCTTGTTTACATTCGTCAGCTAACTTCTGTAGGAGTTCTTGTAGATTCTTTTCCGTGTCTGCTAATGCGCTCTGATCATAATTCATAGATTTATTGTTATATATCAAGATTTCTGATAAACTCGGTTAACGCTAGCTCAGATTGAACACCACTCAACTGGATTCCATGATTGTCCAATACGATTTAGCGTTAGTATCAGGTGAGTTAATCTAGACAAGTTTGACAGGCACTGGCAGACAAAAGTTTTATCGTCTATGCGCATTTTTATTGAAAAGATATTTCAGGAAAAAAAAAATAGACTGAATACATATATAAAAAAGATTTAAAATTGATTCTAAAATCTACCTTGTATTCCAAATTCGTAAATGCACTACATCTTAAATATTTCTATCAGAATTTTTAATTATTTTTTATTTTTGTTTTTCAAGAAATGAATAGGATAACTTCGTTTTTTCTTTCTTTCTTTCTTTCTTTCTTTCTTTCTTTCTTTCTTTCTTTTAAGAAATGAATATGATTGCATCTTTCTTTCTTTTCCCAAGAAATGAAAACGATAGCTTCTTGTGGTCTTTCAGGAAATGAATATGGTATTTTTCTTCTTTATTCTTTCGGGGAATGAATATGATCTCTTCTTTCTTTCCTTCAAGAAATGAATATATATATATATATTTTCTTTCAAGAAATTTAAATGATAGCTTTTTTTTCAAGAAACAAATACGACAGCTTCTTTCTTTTTATCAAGTAATGAATATAGCTTCACTCTTTCTTTTTTTCAAGAAATGTATATATCTTTTTTCCTTCAAGAAATGAATATGATAATTTCTTTAGTTCTTTCTTTCCTGAAATGAATATATCTTCTTTCTCTCTATCTATTAGGAAGTTAATATAATATCTTCTGTGTTTCCTTCATTCTTTAAATAAATGCGTATGCTAGAGTCTTTCTTTCTTTCTTTCAAGAAATGAATATATCTTCTTTCTTCTTTCTTTCGAGTAATAAATATACTTTTTTTTTCAAGAAATGAATATTACACATTTCTTTCTTCCCTTCAAGAAATGAATGTCAGTGTTTCTTTATTTCGTTTTTACAAAAAAATGATTCTATCTTCTTTCTTTGTTTAAGAAATGAATACATCTTCTGACTTTCTTTCCTTTTAGAAAAAGAATATAATAGTTTCTTTCTTTCTTTCTTTTTCTCAAGAAAGGAATATTAGCTTCTTTCTTTCCCTATTTATTTCAAGAAATGAATATGATTTCTTGTCTCTTTCAAGAAATAAATATGATAGATTTCTTTCTTTTAAGAAATGAATACGATAGCTTCTTTCTTTTACAGGATAACCAATTGTGAGTCTATATCACTAAAGAAAACAATGAACATAACTTTATTATATCAAACACATACACACACGCGCACGCCCTATATATATATATATATATATATGCATACATACATACATACATATATATATATATATATATATATATGCATACATGTATATATATTAGAAAAGCCAAACAAAAAAATTATATCAACACGTTTCGATCCTTGAGGAAATTTACCAGAACACACTGGACTTGATAAAGTTCCTCTAGGAACGAAACACGTTGGCAAAAAAGGTTATCCTATTGTCTTTTCTTTTATCTAAACTGCGTCTACAGATTATATGCATTATCTAATGAAATAATTTGTTCTATTATGTATAGCGAGTAAGCATGAAAGTACTTAATCCCAATTTTTAATTTCAAATTGATATTTAGTATTTTTCAGTAATTATAGCAATTTACAGTGTCAAGATATTATTTGCAAGAATTAGAATTTAGTATTATGGCTCTTAAAAAAGAACTAACAATGAATGAAAAGAACTATTTAATCAAAGAAATAAGGAAAGGAAAGTCTTCGCTTCAAATTTCTAAGGATTTGAAAAAGGATCATCGAACAATCAAGAAAATATTTCAAATGGGAATTCAACCAAGGAACAAAAGTCTCAGGCTGAATTCAGGAATTTAACAAAGCGAGATCTATCACATATCCGAAGAGAATTAATAAAAAACCCAAATGCGTCAAGTACGTTCATATTTGAGGCCACTGGAGCTCCTATGGTGTCAAGAAAAACAAGGTGTAAAACATTAAGGAAGTTTGCTGATGTAAAAAATCAAATAAAGAAACCCATTTTAACAAAAACACATAAGGAAAGAAGATTGCAGTTGACAGGAAAACACATGAGAACTGATTTCAGTAAAGTGCTTTTTACAGACGAATCAAGGATCACCCTCGATGGGCCCGATGGATAGACTCGAGGATGAGTTTGCAAGCAACATGACTCAAGAAAATTTTTTAAACGCCAACAATGTGGCGGTGGAATCATGATATGGACTGGGATTATTGGTAATGAGCACGTGGGTCCATGTAAAGTAAAAGACGGGGTTAAAATGAATTCCAAAAGTTACTGGGATATTCTAGAGCAATATTTCTTTGAATGGCGTGTTAACCAGTCTTTAGCCAAGCGTAGATCTCTGATCTTTATGCAAGACAACGCACCAAGTCATGCATCAAAGTTTACTACATCCTGGTTGAAAGAAAAGGGATTTGTTGAAAATTCTCTTATGGACTGGCCTTCAAATATCTGTGATTTGAATCCCATTGAAAACCTGTGGAGTATTCTCAAGACAGATATTTATTCCAATGGAAGGTCAATTCAACAGCAAGTGTGACCTCTGGGAGGCATTTAAAGTGCTGCAAACAATTTACCAGCCGCTAAAATTGCAAATCTAACATCAGATGTTGACAATAGGCTGCTAAGTGTTATTAAAAAGAAAGGAGCATTTGTGCAATAAATTTTAGGAGGTTCTGATTATTTTTTGTTAATATATCTTTTATTTTTAAAATGAAATGTTTTTATGTTTTTCCTTTAAGAAATTGACGAATTTGTTCTAAAACCTTTTCATATTATTTTTTCACATTACTTTTACAAGGTATAATATTGTAAAATTATCAAAATAAATAGTTGCAAATAAATTACTGACAGTCTGTTTTGTTAACTTAGTACGATTTTTTCCAACCAAAAACAATAGTTTTCTGTATCACTATATATCTAACTTAATAATATTGAGTAGTATCTAAACAACATCATAACAGGACTTTTAACTATAAAGACGCAACTCTTCATACAAATTCATAACTTGCATACAACCTCTAGACGCAGTTTATATTGTCTTTTCAGATATTTATATGTGTCTTTAAATAACCTGCAAATAAAACGAATCAAGCAAAATATTCCAATACTTATGTTACATCAGTTATGTTACATTCATAATCCCGAGCCGATGAGATCGGGTACAACACGTTGGTGCGATCAGACGCGAGTCAGACGCCTAGCAGACGACCACTCGCCGTCGTGGTCGGACGCTCAGCATTCGGCTAAGTAGCACCCGGGCAATGTCGTTCGTTGTAGGTTAAGTGTGGATGAGATCGGGTACAACACGTTGGTGCGATCAGACGCGAGTCAGACGCCTAGCAGACGACCACTCGCCGTCGTGGTCGGACGCTCAGCATTCGGCTACGTAGCACCCGGGCAATGTCGTTCGTTGTAGGTTAAGTGTGGATGAGATCGGGGTACCACACGATGTCGTTTATGGTAAGAAAAACATTCCTAAATATCTAAACTGTCATCTGTATGCAACTGCTTTCGCAGGTTAATGGTTAAAATTGACTTCGAACGAATGAAATAGATTAGGCAAGTAGGTCTTATCACGAATTATTCTTCTTCGAATCCCGGAGACTAGCTCTACAGAATCGTAAACAAAAAATGTACCAAATGACATAAACCGGCATCCGTTGATGACCTCTAATAGCTAAAATGGATTTCAAATATAGGTCGAAGAGAAAACAGTAATCAAAATGTTGATGTTTTCACACTACTTAAAACAAAATCCTCATTGATACTAGAAAGTTCGATGGCAGCTACTGGAATTAAATAAGGTATTCTCCTGAAAAGTTGTTTTAATAAAAAATATTTTATAAATTTCAGCGGAAAAAAGCTCTGGCTTTTAAGTCAACGTGCCTAAATATTTCATTATAAGTAAACGACTAATATTACAATTACATATTTTAAACAATTCACCCCAAGCAAAATGACAATGCTATTAATATGCAAGGGGCTACTGGGAGTGAAAGGGAATTGGGTGACTTCGGAAAGAACCGGAAACCCAATCCTTAACAGAAAACAAAGGGTATCCTGGTTCAAAAGTGTATTTACCCAGTCTCAGCCCACTGGGTGTGTGTTTTGACACAGTGTCGTTAAGTAGGCATCCTAGCGCGTATACTCGAGCTAAGGATAAAAATTGCCTTGTCTGCGTATCGACTGTTGCACTTGCCTTGGTGGTGCCCGATTCACCACTCTAATGCAATGGGGTGGTACAGCCACAGGTATATTTTTCCTAGGACCACCTGGACTTGTTCAAAAGACCGCGGAGAAATGTAATCCCAAACATTTGGATATAGGAAACAAGGTTAGTGGCAATGGGAGACAAAAATACATTGGTTTCAATTTTCTGTCTCTCCCTTGTTTTCGTTTACAATTTAATTTATTTTTTACTCCTATTTGCGGAGAGTCATGAGCTACAAAATTCTTATGGGAGAATTCGTATAAATATCTCTTCTAACATGGCAAAGGACGCGTTCAAGAAGCTGAGTAAAGTATTAAGAGACAGGAAATGTTCACTAGAAACAAAAAAAAAGTACTAAATTGTCATGTGATGTCAGTTCTTCAATATGGCAGTAAATGTTGGGTAATACCATCAAAGATGAAAGCAAAACTTCAAGCAACTGAAATGTGGTTCTACAGAAGGATACTGTGGATATCATGGATCGAGCATGTGTGGTTTTGGAAAGGATAGAAACGACAAGGAAATTAATACTGAGCATCAGGAAGAGACAACTAAAGTTCCTAGGTATGCAATGAGAAAAGAGGGTTAGGAGAATCTGATACTCACAGGACAGATCTAGGGAAAGAGAGACAGAGTAAAGCAGCGGATGACATATTTGAAGGGCCTGATCGGATGACAGAACGGGGGTTGCGAGATTTTAAAGGAGAAAGCGTGCTAAGATCCACCAGGTATAGCCATGATCGCCTAAATCCTGAAAGGACAAGTCATATAGAAGAAGAAGAAGAAGAAGAAGAAGAAGATGATGATGATGATGATGATGATGATATAATCACTCTTGCGTTTTTGAATTGCTCAGATGTGCATTGTGGTGCAATGGATATCGGTTCCGAATGCGAAATTGGAAAGCCGAGTTCGAATTCCAGTTGAATACGTTGCTTTTACTGGCACGCAAATACTTTTTTTAATAATCATTTCAACCCAAGCAAGGCATTACAATGCCACCGTTGCGCAGGGGGTTACATTGGGGAAAGTGACGAGAAAGAGTGTTTAGTTATAGGAAATGTCGGGAGGAGGGTGATACACGGATGAGGAGACCGAAGATGGAGGTGGGGTAGATGGGAAAAGAGTTTGAGAGAATGGATGCGAGTTAGTGTGATAAGAGATGTCTACTGACCTTACATTTAAATTCCTGGAGATTGTAGTTGTCGGGGAAGCAAGTATATGGAAGGGAATTCTACTGGCGGGAAGTGCGAGAAAAGAAGCTGTTAGAGTAGAAATTGGGGTTACATTTTATCGGTTTCACTGTAAAAGGGTGCGACGTAGTTGCTAATCTAGTATCTCGTGCAAATTCATACCTAGGGGACACCGGTGATCTAAGTTCATCGGAGCAGAAGCCGGGGAAGTATTTATAGAAGAGGCACAGGGAGCCACATCACGCCGAGGCATAAGTATTAAAATCTCTTCTCCGTCCAGTTATGGATTGAATAGCAGAACAGAGTTGGTTCTTTCGTCTTTTTTGCCAACTAGTCTACCACAAAAACGCGGAAAAATATGCCGTCTAGTTAGTCATGGATCGAAAAAGAAAGGGTCGTTAACTGGCTGACTGAATTGATCAGAAATTAAATTCAATAACCTGCCTTAAAATAGAGATGCATTTGTAATAAAGATAATTAGATAAAGAACAGTTTTAACACAGCATCCGTCCGGGAGGTATGCGATTATAGCTCTTTTACAGAATTATTTGGGATATTTGTCTATATTTCTTAGATGAGGTCTTCTCATTATTTATAAACGTTCGGATTGTTTTCATTCCATGTGCAATGCCACTTCCGGATGTCTCAGTTATCTCCCTTTAACTCAACTCTCTAGGTCAGTTGTTAACCACTGCTGTAGAAGGTATTGAACTCACAACTCTTAAGATCAAGTCGATGGATGTAACCAACGCTTTTATTTACTGGGTCATGTTTAAAACTGCACTGACATTATATATATATATATATATATATATATATATATATATAGAAGAAAAAGTGCGAGAAGCCGTGAACGTTTTGTTTAAATTGTATTAATTTTTGGAACTTATAAACCTAATGTCTCAGTAACAGTTTTTTACCAGAACAATCTATGCCTGTGATCAAAATAAAAAGCTCAGTTCGAATTTCCAGTCACCTGAATAAAACCAGACTATACAACGGCTGAAACGTCGGGATTATGTCAATAAATATTAGAACAACAGTTCCAACAATGTAAATAATGCATATTATCAGTGAATTGCCATAACTTTTTTGGAAAGGTAGGGGAATGTTTCTCGTTGTTGTCTTTGTAATATTTCCTTTAGACTAATCATTTTACTAGACTGGCTGCCACCCAACGCTACAGATTCTTGTCTACCTTGTTATTTAACCCATTGTTAGCAGCAAAAGAGAAATAGATTCTGCCCATTACGAATGGAACGAGCATGAAGTGAACATGACAGACTACGTTGGTAACTGAACTCGGTTCGCCGATTACACTTTAGCTCTTAATAACATTTTAATATTTAATCATATCTTTATTATTTCCATGTTGCCCCAACAAAAATAATAAACGCATATTCTACTTTCTTCATTTTATGAGGGGTTTTTGTTTGTTTGTTTAGTTTTTTCTTTAGTTTTTTTTTTTTTGTTATTCTCTACTCCTCCCCACTCTTAAATTTTAGGAGTGCAAATTTAATCCGTTTTAATCCTCAAACGGAAACGAACACACACTGAAGCATGACGACATTTGACGAGAGTTCCAACGCGAGAACGAGATTTCACGCTTTGGATAACGCTAGCAACTGAATTACTCGTGCTTACCGATTCAACCCAGTTTAGACCACGACTAAACATGTGCAAAATAATTTTTTAGATCTAGTAATGAAAAAAAAAGACATCCATTTTTGTTATTCTGGTAAAATCTGAACGAATTTAATTGAAAAGCTTTATAAAATTCGTATCTCACCAATCATTGATATCGTGTCAACTGCAATGAGTTGGAAGTTTTACGCATAAACACGCAATTTCAGGTGGCAACGAAGAGTATGTATAGAAGTAATAGATATAAATTTGGAAATTCAATAACACTAGACCAAAAATGAAAAGTGGAAGAATAAATAAAAAATGCTACAAAAATTAAGAAAGGATAATAGATAGGTAGACAGCGAAAGAAAGAAAGAAAGAAAGAAAGAAAGAAAATAACAGAAGATTTTAGATCAAGCTAGATAGATAGATAGATAGATAGATAGATAGATAGATAGATAGATAGAAAATAGATAGATAGATAGATAGATAGATAGATAGATAGATAGATAGATAGATATAGGTAGATAGATAGATATATAGATAGATAGATAGATAGATAGATAGATAGATAGATAGATAGATAGATAGATAGATAGATATTAATAAAGTATAGATAGATATCCACGTATAAGATAGCTATGGATGGAATAATATTCCGTATCCAAAGAAACACTATTCTTAAAAAGTGCTCAATACAAAGTAGAGCTGATAATATGTATTAATATATATATATATATTAATCTATATATATATTAATACATATATATTAATATATATATATATTAATATATATGTTTAGAAATTATAACAAGTATGTCATAATATCACTACAAAAGTAGCTATTTTGTTTCGACACTACTTGTGTCATATCAAGTGATGAGGATTATTTCAAGTTGAAGAGTTTAAAAGGTTAAAAACAAGCCAAACCCCTTAATCAAGGAGCCATTGTTGCTTAGACAGTGTGGACCAACTAGAAAAAAGTAACTTCTAATAGATAGATAGATAGATAGATAGATAGATAGATAGATAGATAGATAGATAGATATGAATAATGCAGAAATAGATAGATAGATAGATAGATAGATAGATAGATAGATAGATAGATATGAATAATGCAGAAATAGATAGATAGATAGATAGATAGATAGATAGATAGATAGATAGATATGAATAATGCAGAAATAGATAGAGAGATAGATATGAATAATGCAGAAATAGATAGAGAGATAGATATGAATAATGCAGAAATAGATAGATAGATAGATAGATAGATAGATAGATAGATAGATAGATAGATAGATATGAATAATGCAGAAATAGATAGATAGATAGATAGATAGATAGATAGATAGGTATTAATAATGCAGAAATAGATAGAGAGATATATATGAATAATGCAGAAATAGATAGAGAGATAGATATGAATAATGCAGAAATAGATAGATAGATAGATAGATAGATAGATAGATAGATAGATATGAATAATGCAGAAATAGATAGATAGATAGATAGATAGATAGATAGATAGATAGATAGATAGATAGATAGATAGACTGAGTAATATTTCCAGTCTCAAAAATAATTGCTAAACAAAAATTAAAAAACGTTAGAATGTATGCGAGCAATGATGAGGTGTTGGAAAAAATTGCAACGAAAAGGAAATTAATAGTAAGCATTAGGAAGAGAGAACTGAAGTTCCTGGGACATGCAATTAGGAAGGAGGGCTTGGAGAACCTGATACTAACAGGCCAGATACAAGGAAAAAGAGACAGTGGAAGGCAGTGGATAACATATTTTCAGGGCCTGATCCCTCGCAACCCCCCGTTCCGGAAGACGGAACGGGGGTTGCGAGTTTTAACAGCAAAAAACATACTAAGACCCATCAGTGATAGGGAGACGTGGAGAATTATCATCGCCTACGTCCTGAAGGGACAGGGCACATAGAAGAAGAAGAAGCATTATTACATTTTATTTTTATTTTGAAGAATTCTCTACAATAAACGTCACCTCAGAGATCAACATCAATTTCATTGTACATAACCTGGAATACATGCCTTAGATTGATGTTTACAGTATCTTAGTGAAATCCGTTTTATTCCATGACAGGTGATGTCTTAATTAGACTTCTGTATGTTGGCTGCAGCAAGGAAAAGAAAACCGTTTCCACTCATTTGCCAAAAATGAAAAGTAGGTCTAAGGATTGCTTTGTATGCTTTGTAGTGATGTCAAGAGGCAGTACATGTGATAAAGCACTCGGACGAATAATCTCTTATCATTGCAGCCATGATTTCGAAGACCGCGGGTCAAACGAAGCTAAGAAAGAAAGAAGAAAAGAAAAAATAGAAAGATAAGCATTAATTCAGCCATCATCTTGTTTTCTCTGTGTATTTTGTCAACTTCGGGAATTGTAAAGTTGAGATCTCAATCTGAAGTCAATAAAAGCGAAAATTGTCGAAGCAAGCAGACGATAATGGGTGCATAGTGATTATCTCAAGCGAGAGTAATGCTCTTCGGAAAAGAGAAAGAAAAAGAGGAAGAAAAATAGGAAAAAAATAAGGATTAACAAAGAAAGCCTTGGGTAAAGTTATGAATGGAAAAAAAGGCCAGAGTTTTAATGAAAAAATCTGCACGGACGAAATGGTGGAGATTGAAAAACAGAAGGAGTAAAAAAAAACGGTAGTGAAGAAAGAAAGAGGGGAAGAGTAGAAAGATTAGAAAAAGAGGGAGAAGTAAAAAGGAAAATATATTTATAGGGAGAGAGAGAAAATCAGTGGTAAGCAGGAAAGAGAGAGAAAAGGAGGAGAAAGAGAAGGTTAAAAATGAGAAAACTGGGAAGAGTTGAAATCGTGGTCAAAAAAAGATGAAAGAGGAGAAATGAAAAAAAAATCGGAAAAGAGAGAAAAAGTGGAAGAAAAAACGAACATAAAGAGAGGAAAAAGAAAGAGGAGGTAATGAGAGAAGGAGTGTAGAAAGGAAAAGAGTAGAAACAGAAAGAAAGGAAAAAGAGAAAATTTAAAAACATCGGAAAAGAAGGAAAATGAAGAAGAAAATAATAAAAAAAGAGGTAAAAGAAGTATATATATATTAAAAAGAATAAGTATTTTTTAAAAAAAATGAAAAAAGAATCGAATGTTTAGAAAGAGAAAGTAGAAGTGAAGGAAGAATGAAAAGAAGACGAAAATAAAAAATTGTAAAAAAAAAAAAAAAGACTAAATTCAAACAAAATCACACGAAAATCTGTTCATTTTCTTTACTCCATTGTTTTATTTTGATCGCAAGATGTCATCCTTCTTTTGCTAGTAATCTTTCTTTTTTTCTTTTATTATAAGCAGATGGGCATTAGAATTTCTAAAGGCTGCTCCAAGATTCCGTAAATACCAGATGTTTGTAAATGCCAAGAATCGGCCCGAACATGAATGGAGCCATTTTGAAAAACGCTTGCACATAGCCGTACAATGCTCCAACACAAATATCCACAAACATTAGTTAAATATACAGTAATATGCATAAAAATATAAATACAGATACACACACGCACAAACATATATATATATAGAGAGAGAGAGTGAGAGAGAGACAGAGTCAGAGAGAGAGAGAGAGTGAACGATAGATTTAATGAAAAGATTGGAATAGATAGATAGATAATTAAAATAATGAGATAGATAGATAGAGAGAGAGAGAGAGCGAGAGAGAGAGAGAGAGAGAGACAGAGACAGAGGAAAAGGTGAATCATCATTTTTGCTTGGCTTCCAAAGAGAAGATTTAAAGGCAGCCATGAAAGTGCGCATCACTGATAAAGCGAATACAATAGATAATAGTTAATTTCTTAAATCTATAAAAGTACAAAAAATTAAACTTAATGTTAACTACTTTTTTGCGTTTAACACTGCACTGACATTATATATATATATATATATATATATATATATATATATATATATATATAAGAAAAAGTGTAAGAAGTTGTGAACGTTTTGTTTAAAATGTAAATTTATTGCTGTTATTAAGTGTCCATCATGGTATTTGTGTTGCTACACGTGTTTCGAGTCTAAAGTTAACTCTCTTCATGCGAATAAACTTGTGACTTTACATTTTTTTTTAATCACTTCACCCCGAGCAAGGCGGAAACGCCACTGATGTGCAGGGGGCTACATAAATGTAAAAAGATTCATTAGAGAAGAGTGAGGAGTACAAACTAGTTAGAAAGGAACAATAGAAAGCTGACGAGGTCTGTTTGTTTTTCTGATGGCCAAAATATCGTGTATATATAAATTAGTGGTGAGCAGGTCAGAAAGTTCACATGTGTGCGTGTTTGTTTTTGTTTTTTTTTTGTTTTTTGTTTGTTTTTTTCACACTTTCACGTTAAATCTGTTCCGTTTTGGAAGTCAATCACCTTTTGTTGACCATATATATTAATTATTTTTTTTTTTTTTTTACACTGACTTACAAAGTTTGATTCCGTCTTTATACTTTAAAATTGGTTGTATCGATTTTTATTCAGTTCTACTCTACGGGCCATCGAGTTCTTTTTTTGTTTTTGAAATACAATTTTTTGCAACGGGTTGCGATTTTTTTAAATTTTTTTGTCGCGTTTAAATTTAGTGTGTCTCTGTGTGTGCCTTAGGGTTTTCATGTTGTTTTGTTGAGTGAAGGCTTGTATTTTTTTTTTAATTTCCTTCTTCAGAATGAGTATGTCATAATCTGTATTGTGGTAAATAGGCATTACTCTGAATTTACCTCCACTGCATTCATGTAAACGTTGGGAGACATACAATTTCCTGTTATTGGCTAGTTTAATATTACTTCTGTGCAAGGCTATTCCTTCATTCAGGCTTTGTGTCTCACTCACGTATATTTTTGCGCATTTATCGCATTTTAGAGCATAAATTACGTTTTTAGTGTTGCAGCTCAAATTTGTTGTTATTTCGAATGTAGATGTGTTTTCGAAAACATTTACTCGAAGGGAGTGGTGATATATTACGGTAATGAGAATGATATATCCAATGATCGTAATAAATAGTTCTAATCGAAATTACTAGCACTTGAAAAGGCCGGAGAGTACAACGGCCGAAATGACGTAAATATGGCAGTAAAGATGAGGACAATAGTGCAAATACAAATTTACTGATAACAATACACACATGCTAACAGATCGTAGTGATGTCACCCAAATACTAACAAACAAGTGACACAAAAGAACTTTGATGATATTAAGCCATATAATATCTGACAATTATTTAAATCAAAATTTATTCAAAATATAACTTTATCAAAAAAGCAACATAAAACACATACCCCCGCCTGTCATATCGTATCCACGCAAATATGAATATAACCAAAATGTTGAGTATTAACTACCATGTATTCAATTGTGAAAGTAGAATAATATGTTCCAAGCTTCTAAGAAAATTAAATGACACGTAAATAGTAGATATGCTGTTAAACAGACAAATCAATCAATTATGACTTAAGCTACGTTTAAATTCTCTCAGCTATCTTTTTTTTTATTTTTTTTTAACCGGTCCGGAGGTAGACACATGAAAATAGCTATAAGATCATGGCCAAAACCTTGATAGTATAGCATCCAATATGAAGATGCTGCTTGGAAAACATATAACAAAAATATAAATTGATATTTAAAGTTATTAAAAATTAAGTAATTCCACGTATCTGATTGACTGATTCCATCTATACGATTTATAAACCTTTTTTCTAAAGCCAGAACATATATATATATATATATATATATATATATATATATAAACAAATGTTTGGAGGTACAAAATTTGTACACTACTGTAAAAACAAGGAATTTATTAACAGTCTCAAGAGCTCTTTCGTCCAACATTTCATCAGGAGAAAATCGTTAGAATTAATAAATTCCTTGTTTTTAAAGTAGTGTATATATATATATATTTATATATATATATATATATATATACACTACTTTAAAAACAAGGAATTTATTAACAGTCTCAAGAGCTCTTTCGTCCAACATTTCATCAGGAGAAAATCGTTAGAATTAATAAATTCCTTGTTTTTAAAGTAGTATATATATATATATATATATATATATTATGAACTTTCCCGTCGATTTCGACGTAAGAGTGTCTAACATCAGTTAGACTACCACACAAAGAATTGTTTCAAGTGGTGAAGGCTTGTGTAGCACCATCCACACTTGGTGTATATATATATATATATATATATAATTTATGATTTTAGTGACACAAGTTCTACTAATTAACACATTACGAGTGGGAAATATATATCAAGGTATTTACTTGTAAGAACGCAACTGAAGTTAAAACGAGCTTCTCTGATTAACAATTCCGAGTCCTTATCCATTTCCCCACTTGCATATCCAATCTTTCAGCACTTGGTATTCCTAATCTTTCTGGAGCGTGTAGTAAGGAAAGTGTGACTTGAAATCTGAAGGTACATAAGAATAGGGAAATGCACCTTTTAAAAAATTAAAAATAATATTGAACGATAGAAAACAAAGAAAATAACTCTATACTTTTTTTAAACATCTTATCTCATATATGTCAGTGGATATTGGATAGCTTAATTAAAGATGAAGAAGAAAACGTTTTTGAACAGAGAATCTGTAATGTGATCGATCCCGACTTGGCAGCTCAGATACAGTCACTTTCTCACCGGCACAATGTGGCTTCTCTTTGTCTCTTCTACAAATACTTTCACAGCTCCTGTTCCGATGAACTTCGATCACTGGTGCCCCTTATATATGACTTTAATCGAGCCACAAGATTAGCAACTAGGTCCCACCCTTTTACTGTGAAACCAATAAAATGTAAACGCAAATTCTATTCCATCAGAATTTTTTCTCGCACTTCCAGCCTGTGGAATTCCCTTCTGTTTACTTGCTTCCTCCACAGCTACAATCTCCAAGAATTTAAATGTAAAGCCAATAGTCATCTCCTATAGTCATCTAGCTAATAGTCATCTCCTATAGTCATCTAGCCAATAGTCATCTCCTTTAGTCATCTAGCCAATAGTCATCTCCTATCTCACTAACTAACATCTCTCATGCTCTGTTTCCGTCCACCCCCACCACTCATCAGTATTCTCAACTTTCTCTTACCCACTTCCTGACACGCCCTATAGCCTGTCACTCTTTCTCATAACTTTCCTTTTATGTAACCCCCTGCGCACCAGTAGAAGTATACTGCTTTGCAAGTGATAATTTTACTAAGAGGAAAGGAGTTACTTGGAATGAAAGAGAACGAGAAGACTCTCTGGAAAAGAAAGGACAATAAAAGGGCATGAATTAGGGAAGACAAAAGATGACGGTTGGCATTGCATTTACATTTTTCAACATTGTAGTTGTCAGGGAAGCAAAGAACCGGAAGAGATTTTCACAGACGAGAAGTGCAAGATATTATAGGAATAGAAGATACAGTTATATGCTACTAATTCAATAGTAATACAGTCAAGGCAACAAAGCGGAAAGGTCACTTGAAACGACAGCGATGTGGTTTAAATGTATTAAGGACAGACCATGTGAACAAGTAAGACGTATAGAAAGACATAGTTGTAGATTCGGTAATGTTTAATGACCAAAGATGGCGAGGAGAATTTTCTAAGTGTTGCTTAGATGTGGTACAATGCTGAAAGTATGGGTCACCCAGTGAGGATCGATCTCACTACTCAACTGCAATGGTTCTAGCTAGACAAGCTTGCTAACCATTACACCACCTCGAGCTACCAAGGCTGAGTCACACTTGCAGATTCTGCAAAGTTTAATGACTAAAGAAGGCGAGGAGAATTTAACACTCACGGGACATACTGAAAACCAAAGCATCGATGAAAAACAAAGAGTGACAGAATTAAAAAAATTTTACAAGGACAGAGATTTATAGTAGAGAGTCGAAATTTACTTAAAAAATACAGATAGTAGTTGTGGAGAGCCAGGATCACTCACTCTTCAGTGGCATATAAACGATTAAAATTTAATTTGGGCGAAAAATTATCATGATTTACATTATTTACATGTGGATTATTGTCCTCATTTTGTTAGCTGGATAATCAGACAGGTAAAGCTTAATAAACGTAGATAGATAGATAGATAGATAGATAGATAGATAGATAGATAGATAGATAGATAGATAGATAGATAATGAACAGGCTGAGATAGATATGACTAGTATATCTCGCAGTTTCAATACTCAATACGTGGTACATTGTTACGTGTGATGTCATGGAGTGCCGACAGTTATCGGCTTAGCACTTAAATACAACTCACATAATATACATAGGATGCCACAGATAGATAGATAGATAGATAGATAGATAGATAGATAGATAGATAGAATAAAGATAGATAGATAGATATAGATAGATAGGATAGATAGATAGATAGATAGATAGATAGATAAATAGATAGATAGATAGATAGATAGATTAGAATAAAGCATAGATAGATAGATAGATAGATAGATAGATAGATAGATAGATAGATAGATATAGATAGATAGATAGATAGATAGATAGATAGATAGATAGATAGATAGATATTAATAAAGCATAGATAGATAGATAGATAGATAGATAGATAGATAGATATTAATAAAGCATAGATAGATAGATAGATAGATAGATAGATAGATAGATAGATAGATAGATATTAATAAAGCATAGATAGATAGATAGATAGATAGATAGATAGATAGATAGAAATGTCATACGAAGGGCAATTATACAAATCTTGTACGTGTTTCAAATATGATGAAATGGCAGAGATGTTTGCCAAGAATTGAGGAACGTGGCATTCATATATTCACAGTGCGCCACGAGACGCGAAACAGTAAAATGAATATAAGAGTAAAAAAGCAAGGAATCTTAGAGACAAAGAACTAACTATGCAAACTAAAAGAAAAAAAAAGATGAAAAAACAGAAAGTAACAGAACACAAAACAAAACAAAAAAACAAGATATCTTCTGATAGAGTTGAAAATCTGCTTTGAAAGCACGACACGAATCGACGTCACAATACATTAAGATAAAGAAATTGAAAAGGAAGAGAAAAGTGAAAGGAAAGAAAATGAAAAACAAAGGATTCGGTTTCGATCCTAAATCGATCGGGTTTCAGTTTAATGTCGAACTAAGCTTCACTTTCTCTTTCCTTTTATTTGTTCTTCGTCTTATTATTATCTACTTCGATTCTTTTATTCTTATTTATTTCGTGTGTGTGTGTGTGTGTGTGTGTATGTGTGTGTGTGTGTGCGCGCGTGCGCGCGTTTATTAGTTTTCCAGGGGCAGCGATTGGGGATGGTGGCAAAGAAAGGTATATTCGCCTGCCTCAACAATGAATAAGTTCCTCGCGAACACTCGCTTCGTTTTTCGTTTTCTTTCGTAAAAGCTTATTTCAGATTTTGTACCGACTGGCAAATATTATTCTGTTTCTCGGTAAAAGTAATTATAACCGGGCATCTAGGCATACAGATCATCCTACGGCCCCAAATTATATATATATATATATATATATATAGATAGATAGATAGATAGAGAGAGAGAGAGAGAGAGAGAAAGAAAGAGACAGAGTGACAGAGAGAGACAGAGAGAGATTGAAAAACATAGATAGAGAGATAGATATTAATAAATCATAGATAGATAGATAGATAGATAGATAGATAGATAGATAGATAGATAGATAGATATTAATAAAGAATAGATAGATAGATAGATAGATAGATAGATAGATAGATAGATAGATAGATAGATAGATATTAATAAAGCATAGATAGATATACCAAGTGTAATTTGTAGCAACTTGGAGTGAAAAATCGAAGAGCCGTGTTCCAATTTTTATATCATTCACTTCGCGCAAATGTCCTTGGATAAAGTACAAATTCACCTCCTCTCCCCTGCCCCCCGTTATGTGTTAAATAACTGTCAGTCAGTTAAATGCCATACGTGATACAAGCTTGGGCTATCATGCCTCGAACGAGACATGACTGACTGGGAAGAAGATTGTCCCACAGTACGTTTCCATTGCTTTCTGTGGTAGACTGGTTGCCGACCAAGGCTATAGAACCCAATCTGTCCTGTTATTTAACCCATAACTGGAAGGAATAGACGGATTAATACCTTTCCCAAGGGTATTTGCGCGTAAGTGAATGCAATGAATTTGGCTGGAATTCGAACTCGGCTCCCCGATTTCTCGTTCCGAGCCGATATCCAATGCTCCTCAACGCACAATAGTTTGCAGAAATGACTGCTAAATAGTTTGATAGTTACACAGAAAGCAAACTATACAGACGAAGAAGAACAGTCGACGTTGTGTAATCGATAGCAACGCTGTTTCGTAGATTAATTACAACTAAGTAATTAGTTCAATCTTCACTGAGCACGTTCAGTGTTCAGCCCGACCAGGCATGGATTGCTGTTGTCATATCTGGCCACGCGCCTCTGCTGTTCATCCCAAGTGTTCTCGACAGGCTCCTGGGGAGAATCTGTAATGTGATTGGTCCCTACCTCGCAGCTCGACTCCAGCCACTTTCTCATCATAGGGATGTGGCTTCCCGCTGTCTCTTCTATAAATATTTCCATGGCTTCTGCTCTGACAAACTTAGGCCACTGTTGCCCCCTCCACAAGAATTTACTCGGGCAACTAGTCTGGCAACAAGGTCTCAGGTCTCACCGTTTTACAGTTAGATCAACCAAATGAAGACGACAATTCTATTCCATCAGCTTCTTTTCTCACGCTTACCGCCTATGTAACTCCTTTCCATATACTTACTTTCCTGACGGTTATAACCTCCAGGAATTTAAATACAAAGTCAATTCCCATCTCTTATACACTTAACTCCAGCCGTTTCCACATCACAACCTCCAGGAATTTAAATGCAATGTCAGTACCAATTTCTTATCCACTTGACTCCAGTTCTTTCTACATCGCCCTGTATATCTTGTTCTTTTCCTTTCTCTCTACCTTCGCAAATATCTTCACTCCTGTGTTCACATCCTTCTATTGCCTTTTCTCTTCAAACACCTGTAGCTGGTTCGTCTTTGTCTTTACTCTCCTCCTGTCTTATACTTCAACTCTCTTACGTAACCCCCTGCATATCAGTGGCGTTAACACTTTTCTTGAGGTGAAATGATTAAAAAGTCGTCCATATGGTGAAATGTTAACAAGTGATAACTGAATTCAATGCTAACTGGGTGTTCATACTTTCGATGTTTTGTAAATGGCTATAGAAAGTTGAAAAGGCACTTGGAAGTGGTATATTAGTTAACCCTCTAGGGCCATTCGTATCATATTTGATAGAGTATGAAAACAAGCCTTGAAAGAAATATTTTCCTGAAAAATTTTTTAAGAGAAATATTTTATAAATTTCAAATGAAAGCAGTACTGACTGCTCAGTCAATGAATACCAAATGTTTCCTTATAGGGAAATACCAAATGTTTCCTTATAGGGAAATAGTGTATCAAATATGATACGAATGGCCCTAGAGGGTTAAGTATTAATTAGTGGGGGATCTGTTTATTACATCATAACAATATAGAACTGATCCCCCACTTTATGACAAGTAGAAGCCTTAATCATATTATATTATTAACCCTCTAGGGCCATTCGTATCATATTTGATACAGTATGAAAACAAGCCTTGAAAGAAATATTTTCCTGAAAAATTTTTTAAGAGAAATATTTTATAAATTTCAAATGA
This sequence comes from Ascarosepion bandense, assembly GCA_037127315.1. Classification (NCBI taxonomy): domain Eukaryota; kingdom Metazoa; phylum Mollusca; class Cephalopoda; order Sepiida; family Sepiidae; genus Ascarosepion; species Ascarosepion bandense. The sequence goes on from JBBBDQ010002191.1 coordinate 172,773, forward strand.
AAGCAGTACTGACTGCTCAGTCAATGAATACCAAATGTTTCCTTATAGGGAAATACCAAATGTTTCCTTATAGGGAAATAGTGTATCAAATATGATACGAATGGCCCTAGAGGGTTAAGTAGTAATTAGTGGGGGATCTGTTTATTACTTCATAACAATATAGAACTGATCCCCCACTTTATGACAAGTAGAAGCCTTAATCATATTATTTTATTAACCCTCTAGGGCCATTCGTATCATATTAGTGGGGGATATGTTTATTACTTCATAACAATATAGAACTGATCCCCCACTTTATGACAAGTAGAAGCCTTAATCATATTATTTTATTAACCCTCTAGGGCCATTCGTATCATATTAGTGGGGGATATGTTTATTACTTCATAACAATATAGAACTGATCCCCCACTTTATGACAAGTAGAAGCCTTAATCATATTATTTTATTAACCCTCTAGGGCCATTCGTATCATATTTGATACAGTATGAAAACAAGCCTTGAAAGAAATATTTTCCTGAAAAATGTTTTAAGAGAAATATTTTATAAATTTCAAATGAAAGCAGTACTGACTGCTCAGTCAATGAATACCAAATGTTTCCTTATAGGGAAATACCAAATGTTTCCTTATAGGGAAATAGTGTATCAAATATGATACGAATGGCCCTAGAGGGTTAAGTATTAATTAGTGGGGGATCTGTTTATTACATCATAACAATATAGAACTGATCCCCCACTTTATGACAAGTAGACGCCTTAATCATATTATATTATTAACCCTCTAGGGCCATTCGTATCATATTTGATACAGTATGAAAACAAGCCTTGAAAGAAATATTTTCCTGAAAAATTTTTTAAGAGAAATATTTTATAAATTTCAAATGAAAGCAGTACTGACTGCTCAGTCAATGAATACCAAATGTTTCCTTATAGGGAAATACCAAATGTTTCCTTATAGGGAAATACTGTATCAAATATGATATGAATGGCCCTAGAGGGTTAAGTAGTAATTAGTGGGGGATCTATTTATTACTTCATAACAATATAGAACTGATCCCTCACTTTATGACAAGTAGAAGCCTTAATCATATTATATTATTAACCCTCTAGGGCCATTCGTATCATATTTGATAGAGTATGAAAACAAGCCTTGAAAGAAATATTTTCCTGAAAAATTTTTTAAGAGAAATATTTTATAAATTTCAAATGAAAGCAGTACTGACTGCTCAGTCAATGAATACCAAATGTTTCCTTATAGGGAAATACCAAATGTTTCCTTATAGGGAAATACTGTATCAAATATGATACGAATGGCCCTAGAGGGTTAAGAGAAATATTTTATAAATTTCAAATGAAAGCAGTACTGACTGCTCAGTCAATGAATACCAAATGTTTCCTTATAGGGAAATACCAAATGTTTCCTTATAGGGAAATACTGTATCAAATATGATACGAATGGCCCTAGAGGGTTAAGCGAACGTGTCTCACAGATTAATGATAACTGAGAAGTGACTTTGATCCTCACTAATTGTTCATACTTCCGGCCTTGAAGAATCTGTACTAGGCAACAAACCGCCTGCACAAGGACAGGAAATGAGTTCAACACATATACAAAAATAGAAACGGGTGTAAGACAAGGATGTGTCTACTCAACAGATTTATCAACTTTAACAGGGGGGTATTTCTTAGAGATTCTCTGGATTCGTTATTGGCAGCCACAATCTGAACAATAAAAAATACGCAGCTGATACAGTGCTGATAACAGACACTGAAAGGAAAATAGAACACCTTCTACAGATGGTAGCTAAAGAAAGCAATAAGAAAAGGCTAAACGTAAACAACAATTAAACTGAACATCTGGTCATCAGTAAAAAGAGGAGCCCAAGATGCCAACTACAAGTCGGGGGTGCTGAAATCAACCAGGTACAGAAATTTAAATACCTGAGAAGTGTTCTGACAAAGGACGGAAAGTGCGGCACTGAGGTCCGAAGACGCATTGGCATGGTCAAGGATCCATTCCAAAGGCTGAGTATAGTATTGAGATACAGGAAAATTTCGCCGGAAACAAAGAAAAGAGTACTAGATGATGTCTGTCCTTCAATATACTAGCGAATGCTGGACAATCCCATCAAAGATGAAGGAAAGGTGGTTCTACAAAAAGATGCTGAGGATACTATGGACCGAACATGTCAGCAACGAGGTTTTGGAGTTGATGGAAACCAAAAGCAAAATTATACTTAACATCAGGAAGTGACAGCTAATGTTCTTGGGACATGTAATGAGGAAGGAAGGCTTACAGAATCTGATACCCACAGGACGGATAGAGGGAAAGCAATGCATGACAGCAAATAGATGGCAGGGCAGGGTTTGCGAGGAGTAACAAGAGAAATAATGTTAAGAGCTACAAGGGGTAGGAAGATGTGAAGGGACATGATTGACTACGACCTGAAGAAAGATGGCTTAAAGATGAAGAAGAAGCTACATCTAAGTCACGCTTAGTAAATTGAATAGCGAGAATGAAATAGAGGGCGTGGGTCTTAAAGTTGACGGGTTTTTTTTCTTTTGAATAGTATATGGTCTCCACTTATCGTTGTTTCAATGTATTTTGGGGTGCCTCATGTTCAGCGCTTCAGTTAATTTGCTGTTAAATTCTTCAATGATCAAATCTCGATTTGAATCGTTGCTAACTCAGATACATTTCTCCCAATAAATGTGCATTTTCGACGCACCCCAACTCGTGATAACATAACAAATATTTGTGTTGGTTTAAAGTGAATTCTCTACGCAATTTTATAAAACAGATTTAGTTTTACATAAATCTTAGCAGCTGCGCAGTGCTGGACATGATTCTGTAACTTCCAGTTACCACGACCGCCTGTTTATTCGAAAATGTCTATCGGGTAGACAAGCTACATTATTTACATGAATCTTTCTTCTTTTTTTTTTTTTAAATTTTTTAATATATATATATATATATTTTTTTTTATGAATCGCGTTAATGTGTTCGGTATATTTTACATGTTTTGCTGAGAGAGCTCCCCATTGATACACATAAACTATTCTCGCATAGAAATATCCCCAGAATCAAAAAAAAAAAAAATATATATATATATACATATATAGGTCATGTGAATAAACTCTTTCGAAAACCCTGTTTTCACATTCTTTTTCAATCAATATCTCTGTCCAGAAGTTTCTATGAACACACACACACACACACACACACACACACACACACACACACACACACATATACATACACACAGACGCACACTCACACAAGCGGGGAGGAATTATATTAATAGGAATTTACTTATTCTATAAAAAAAAATGAAGTCCCTGTTGCTGTTTTTAGAACTCACAAAACTGCTCGGCCATGCATTTAATTTCTTAAGTTTTTCACATAAAGTAAGGCGATAAAGTCACTAGGACGCAAGCGGTTACTGAGAATGAAAGAAAGTGAAAAATAATCATTATTAAGAAGAGAGGACAGTAAAAGGACATTAATCAACAAGACTGAAGACGATTAACCCTTTACCATTATTCTCTCAGTAAGTTGAGTGCTTTGCGTGATACACACATGGGCGTTCATTTCTCTTTCGTTCCAGGACTGACTAGGCAAAAGATTTCCCAGCAGTAGATTGCTATTTCTTTCTGTGGTAGACTGGTTGCCAACTAAAGCCGTAAAACTGAATCTGTCCTGTCCATAGCTGGGGGTTGGGAGACGAGACGGATTAACACATTTTCCAACGGTATCCAGCGGTATCCAGCGGTATCCAGCGCGTAAGTGACTGCAACGAATTCTACTGGAATTTGAACTCAGCTCTCTGATTTCTCATTCCGACCCGATATTCATTGCACCACAAAGCACATGCTATTATTAGAAAGTTAATTTTTAAAATTCTTATTCGTGTACGACGGAATATGTGAAAGAGGAATTCAAAGGCGCACTGAAATATCAAAGGATGCCTTACAGAAAAAAAATAATATTAAGAAAATCTGTAATGTAATTGGTCCTGACCTGGCAGTTCGACTCCAGTCACTTTCTCACCGGCGGAATGTGGCTTCCCTCTGTCTCTTCTACAAATATTTTCATGACTTCTGCTCTGACGAACTTAGGTCACACGGTGCCCTCCCCACAAGAATTTACTCAGGCAACCAGACTAGCAACAAGGTGCTACTTTTTACAGTTAAATCAACCAAATGCAGGCGACAATTCTACTCCAGCAGCTTCTTTTCCCGCACTTTCCACCTATGGAACTCCCTTCCATATACTTGCTTTTCTGACGGCTACAATCTCCAGGAATTTAAATGCAAAGTCAATTCCCATCTCTTATCCACTTGACTCCAGTTCTTTCTACATCACTCAGTGTATCTTGTTCTTTTCCTTTCTCTCTACCTTCGCAACTGTTTTCACTCCTGTGTTCACGTCCTTCTCTTGCCCTTTATCTTTCACCCTCTGTAACTGGCTCGTCTTTGTCTTCACTCTCCTCCTGCCTAAAACTTTAACTCTTCTCTGTAGTCCCATGCACACCCCTTGCTTGGGATGATTGTTGGTTGATTGTTTTTGTTTTTATGGCAAATCAACATCGGCAGGTCATTTATTGCCAACTAAATTTTTATTTCTTTATTGCTGGTAATACCTTTTTCTTTCAACAATTTACTGTTGTTTTTATATACGTTTTTGTGTCTAGTAATACAAAATTCATTGGGATATGTTTTTTAAGGGTAGGGTCCCAAAGTCCTGCTCTTGTTATTTAACCCATAAGTGGAGGGAAGGGACGGATTAATACCTTTCCCAAGGGTACCAGTGCTTAAGTGAATGCAGGGTATTCAACTGGAATTCGAACTCGGCTCACCGATTTCTCTTTCCGAGCCGATATCCACTGCACCAAGACGCACATCCGTCACTAAACGCTTACAGCCCCTGGTATTCCCAAGCGGTCACCCGTGTAAGTACCGACCAGGCTCAATGTAAGCTTAATTTCGGTGATCAAGCGAGAACCGGTGTATTCAACGTGATGGGCCGTAAGCCTGCTTGGGATGAAATAATTTTTAAAAAATGTTCGTTAGAAACAAAGAAAATGCTACCGAACAGCTATGACCTTTCTTTACGTATTAAAATCCGACGCTACTTTTGCTAGCTATGCGTTAAATAGCAGAGTAGATTGGGTTCCTTAACCTTGGTTAGCAACCAGTCTACCACATAAAGTAATGGCAACTTACTGCGTAAAAATCTGCGCAGTCAGTCATGTCTCCTTCGAGACATGATCGCCTAAGCGTGTATGACACTAAACTGACTGACTGATAGCGTCAGTGTTATTATTTGTAATAATAATAATAATAATAATAATAATAATGCTTTGGTTTGATTTATTTTGTTTAGCAACTTATCAACATCTCCTGGTTATTTAATACCGAAATGGTCACTTTGACTTGGTGTAATGGTTAGCAAGTGGGTAGAGAGTTCGATCCTCACTGGGCGCTCCAATGAGGTTCGACCTTGTTCACGTCTAGGCTATACTTAGTAAATAGATATTTAATCATGAAAATCAAAATATTTTATAGGGAAATGTAGAGTTCAGCTACATATATTGTGTACATTATGTTAGATTTACAGAGTAAACGTAGAATTTCTAGATATAGATTGTAGATGGGGATAAAATGTATTGCTGGGAATTTCACTACAAACGTATAATTGGTAGAAGAGGGCAGAATTTTTAGCTTGTATATTATCATTATACACGCCAAATTGCTGAGAGTGCTCTAATTCATTGCTGAATGAACGATGCGTATATGCTAGATTAGCTACTGTCTTTCAAAGTCTACCATTTTCCAGAGTGCTCAATTAGGGTGCTCAATTAGAGTGTACATAGCCATCCGCAGACCAGTCTGTTTTGCTGTATCACAGCTCATCAGTACGGTTAGACATCCGATTGCTTTTTACCTAGGATTGAAAGCCGACCAAATTGGCGTTAGTCTGAGCTATGGACGCACGGTAGATGGTGGCAAAATTTTTAACTTGTATATTATCATTATACACGCCCAATAGGCTCGGTAGAAGGAGGCTTCTTCTATATATATATATGTGTATATATATATATATATATATATATAAATTTATTTATAAATGGAACTTTTTGTGTGTGTGTGTGTGTGTGGTGTGTGTGTGTGTGTGTGTGTGTGTGTGTGTGTGTGTGTGTGTGTCCGTTACCTATAGACTCCGAAACGGCTGAACCGATTTTCTTGAAAATTTACACAGTTGTACTATAAGCGTCTGCGAGCGTTCTTAGCTAGGTGTTGTGTCGAGGTATCTCCGATAAATATCGAAAATCGATAATCGAAAATATCGGGTTATAGAAGGAGAGGCCCGATTTTAATCAAATTTGATACACTCATAGACAAAGACATAAGAAACGATATTCAGAAGTTTCAAGGTTGCAGTTCCTACAATAGTGCAAAACATTTGATATCGATACCAGGAAATCAAAATTTGACTTACATTCATTCCTTTTTCTTTCACTTTAACTGGAAACAACTATTGCTCTTTAGTCTTTCGTGCCAATATCCAAAGAGTCTGAGCTCCAGGGCCATGAATTAGTTTTATAGCTTTCATTACACCCGAGCAACGCCGGGCTATCCTGCTAGCATATAAATACATATATATATATATACTTTTCTAGTGTTTGATTTTGTTTCGTAATTCATTGTTTGTCCATAGCTGGGGCCTTAATAAATGTTACCACCTCGGGCCAGGATGAACCTAGGAACAACAGCAAATAAGAAGTATTCCATTTCCTTTGGTACTAATTGTAGTTTATAGTCAATGAAATGATATTGCTCAGTTTTATACGTACCACTGAGTTAAGAATTCATTTCTGTCCTAAGTAGGTTCTTATTAAATTCAAACAATGATTCTTTTTTATTATTTCCTATCAAGTATCAGGTATTGAATTATAAAACCTTGTTGTTTGTGCTACGCTAGGCCAATAAGCTTTCATGTTGGACTTAGTAACTAGCATTATGCTATTGAAAAGAGGATAAATGGAATGTTATTTTATTGGGAAAACGAGAGAACTGAGAACAGAAAAGACGATACCGGAAAGAAGATGGTAATAAAATACAAGAATGGAAAGAAATCGAAGGAAGGACAGAAAAATACAGATGAGGAAACAAAAGACATGATTAGACATTGTTCCAATAAGAAGTTTGTGAAGAAATGAAAGAAAAAGAACGGATACTTTTTATTAATTTTTACTTGACTGGTCAAGATTGACAGATGTAGGCTAATTAGTTATGACAATCATCCAAGCAATGGAATCGGAAGGATGAGGGCAAATTATGAACAAGACATTGAAGAAGGATGAAAAAAGCAAAATTAAAGGAAGGAAGGAAGGAAGGAAAGAAAACATGTAACAATAAAAAAATGGATATAGAGAAGAAATCAAGAAATGATTTTATTTTTAATAAACAGAAATTGCATTTGTAAAGAAAGAAAGAAAGAAAGAAAGAAAGAAAGAAGAGTAAAATGATCTACTATTTTCAATCAGCCCAAGATATGGAATTTCAAGTTCGGTCAAATGTGAATGTCTTAAATGTTGAATTTCAATGTAATCCATCCCTACCATTTCGGGGATATATATATATATATATATATATATATATATATATATATATATATATATATATATATATAAGTAAAGAAAAAACAAAGTTTTTACAATTTTGAGTTCTCTGGCCTTTACATTTTTAGAAAAATTGGTCAATACAATAAATATTATAGAGCATAATATGATAGTAAGAAGTGAATTAGATTAATAAATAAAAGTGTTATTTATAAAGTAAAGGTTTTGAAAAAATTAGAATTAAATACGGACAGATAAGATGAGTAAATTTACTGAAAAGCCCCTTTAAGTTTGAATAAAGATATAATTTTTTTTCTTTCTTTATCTCTTTCCTGTCTTCTATGAGAAGAGGTCAAAATATGGAAAAATCAGAAAGGAAATTTTTGGTACAAAAATGGATACATCAAAGTTAATACGATATTGTGAGAAAGAATAAAAAGAAAACTGAAAAAGAAAAAGAAAATTAGGTTAAAAGCAGGTTGACATTTTGACCGTTACAGATGAAAAAAAAAGTACGTATTCCCTAAAAATAGAAACTACTGGCCAAACTTCAAAGTAAATCTTTATTCTGATTTTTTAAAAGGAACACACTCATAAATTTTTATATCTGCCCACATACATAAGTAGCAAACCTATTGTTTTTTGTATTTAAATGTAAATTATTTTCATAAACATTTTCCAACATAAACATAACATTTTCCAACATTAGCTGGAGACGAGATAGAAATCTCGAAACAGAAATTTCCGTGTTGCAATGTATTTTAATTCATAATTATATATATATATATATATATATATATTGGGGTCCTTTTTCGAATGAGAGAAATTTTCGTAAATAACCGTTACAAATGTGTATTCTTATATGGACATGTGAACGTCTATGTAAATAAATAAAATTGAATAAAAGAAAAGACATTTTTGTTGGGTATAATTTGAGGACCAACTGTTATACAATTTGGGTCTGACGAGCCGCGATAATAATATCAGGACGCGGTTAAATATGTATTACCCATTGTAATAGTATAGAATCTTTTATAAATTATATATATATATATATATATATATATATAATAAAATGTTCCAAGTATTATTTTAATGTATGCTATATAGAGAGGTAAATGTGTTTACTTATTTTTTAATAAGTGACATTATGTTTCAAGTTTGACTATAATTTTGCCAATCGCTTCTTGGTGTTTACCTCATCAGTATCATTATATATATATAATGATACTGATGAGGTAAACACCAAGAAGCGATTATATATATATATATATATATATATATATATATATATATATATCAAAGTGAGAGATTAATGTGAAGGCTATAATATAGAGAAATACCGCGATATAGAGATCTAGTGCAAAGCTGAGTCAGCAATTCCACGTAAAGTCGCTCATTAGATAAAGAATACAGAAAGTAAAATGCAACGATAAACAAAATTTATTGAATTTAAACGAAAAAACTGTTAATATATATATATATATATATATATATATATATATATATATATATATAATAACCCGAAAAAAAAAACAGAACCAATAAGTTTTTAATAAAAATGTTAATCATTTAGAGGACGCAGAGAAACAGGTCGCAATGAGCACTAGTTCGAGAAAGACGATGCCACCCCACACCGCATATCAAGTGACTCTCTAGCCTGGCTGAGAGAGCGGTTTCCGGAGAGACTGAATAGCAGGAAGTGTAACGTTAAGTGGGCACCGTTCTTGAATCTTCTCCTGATTGTTATTTGAGGAGTTATCTCTAGGATAATGTGTACCAGAGCATAGATAGATAGATAGATAGATAGATAGATAGATAGATAGATAGATAGATAGATAATGAACAGACTGAGATAGATAGATAGATAGATAGATAGATAGATAGATAGATAGATAGATAGATAGGCAGGCAGGCAGGCAGGCAGGCATATGTTGAAAAGCTTTCTGTCCGACTGTTTTCTATTTCTTGAAAAATTTTAAATTTCCTACAATAAAATACTGGACACAGTAAGAAGAGATGATTTTTTATTAATTTACACTGTATAATACGCAATATTTGCAAAGTTAATTGTCCAGTGAGAAGGATTTCACTTTACAGAAATTATCAATGTAAAATTATCCCGATAACCAACATTAATATTTTGAATGTTCCAAAAAATAGAAAAGAAGCAAAATAAACATTAAGTTTCTTTTTTCTTAATTGTTCGTTTTCGTATCTTGGTAGAAACTAATTCTCCCGTGACATGAACGCAAAGGCTTGATTGCATTTCGTATATATCATGTTTTCATTTTGATAGGGAAACTAACCGGGAATAAGAGCGTATATTGCATAATGGTTATGGCTATGGAACATCTGAGACGTGTTCAAATACTGACCTAATCTGTTTCGTTCACTTTTGCACAAATACAACTGGGAGAGTTATGAAACCATCTGGTTTAGGCCATTGTGAGAATCACTGAAACTGTAACTCTCTACCGTTGGCAACGACAGAGATTGGCTCTTTAGACTGATGACAGAGACAGAGATTGGCACTCTAGACTGGTGACAGCCACAGATATAAGCACTCTAGATTAATGACAGCAACAGAGATTGACTCTCTGTATTACTGACAGCCAGAGATTAGCACTCTAGACTGGTGACAGCCACAGAGATTAGCACTCTAGAACGGTGACAGCCACAGAGATTAGCACTCTGGACTGACATTCACAGAGATTGACTCTCTGTACTGCTGACAGCCAGAGATTAGCACTCTAGACTGGTGACAGCCACAGAGATTAGCACTCTAGACCGGTGACAGCCACAGAGATTAGCACTTTGGACTGACATTCACAGAGATTGACTCTGTACTGCTGACAGCCAGAGATTAGCACTCTAGACTGGTGACAGCCACAGAGATTAGCACTCTAGACCGGTGACAGCCACAGAGATTAGCCCTCTGGACTGACATTCACAGAGATTGACTCTCTGTACTGCTGACAGCCAGAGATTAGCACTCTAGACTGGTGACAGCCACAGAGATTAACACTCTAGACCGGTGACAGCCACAGAGATTAGCACTCTGGACTGATGACAGCCACAGAGATTGACTCTCTATACTCTTGATAGCCAGAGAGATTGACTCTCTGTACTGATGACAGCCACAGAGATTGGCTTTCTGTACTGATGTCAGCCACAGAGATTAGCTCTCTAGACTGATGGTAGTCACAGAAATGTTCTCTTTAGACTCGTGACAATCACAGAGATTTGCACTCTAGACTGATTACTGCCACAGAGACTGACACACCAGGATGGTGGCAGCCACAGAGATTGAAACTCTAGACTGATGATAGCCATAGAGATTGATATTTAGGACTGGTTCAGCCACAGTTATTGTCACTGTCTCACTGATAACAGCCACAAAGATTTGCACTATAGATAACCACAGAAATCGCTACTCTAAGCTGATGGCAATCCACAATTAAATAAATGGATAGTGTCATGATTACCTCTCCTGATAGAATGTCGCATAAAAAAGCATTAAAAATATCAATTAAATCGACTGACCAATATTATAGAGAACCCCGTGAATTTATTAAATGCAACTTTTGCAGCGACACGAGACGTGAAAAATGAGACAAGTAGAAAGAAAACGTAGCTGAGATATAAAGCAAAGCGGCTGCGGCAGTTAATTTAAATGCAAGCCTCTTTATTTATACCAGTGGTTTTCAGTCGGAGTCCATATGCACCCTGGTAATTCATGTAACATTACTGGGGTCTACACAAAAAAATAACAAATTAGGGATCCACGATAATATTTCAGTGGTCCATAGAGCAATTTTATTTCAGAACGGTTGTTACAACGGAGAATTTGAATTTTTACAGTAATCTACGGCATATTAAAATAATAATAAAAACAAACTCTAAAACTATCAGAACATGAGATTAAATGATGCCAGTTAGGGTCAGTTTTTATTCAACCGGATGTTTAGACTGTAAAAATCTTAGAACAACAAAGAAAGATTTAACATATAAAGGAGGAATTATATATATTATATATATATTTTCCCCCTAAATATACTTTTTCAAATAAGTCTCTTTTTCTAAAATTTTAACCCTTTTAAACATTTAAAGTTAAATTTGTTTGACACGTATCGAACGTTTTCTATTTGTTATTTTCTCCTTTTTCTTTCTTCTCTTTTTCCCCCTTCTTTATTTTTTCTCTATACATTTTTTATATCCCGCTCCTTCCCTTTCTGTTCTGTTTTGTTTAACCCAATTCTCAATTTAACGACCTCCCATTCCTTAACCCTTTTCGTCTATTCAGCAAAATATGCCAAATTTTCCCATCTCTTCACTTACAACTCTATCAAAAAGTAAAAACCAAAATAGACTGATTTTCAAAAAAACATTTTTGTGACGTAGATTTCTCAAATGTTAACCGTTATTTATTTTTTTATTTTTTTCATTTCTTTACCTTCTTTTTATCTTTTATTTTTGTCAAATTTTGATTTCCTGGTATCGATATCAAATAAGTTTTTTTCGTCGTAAACTAAATTTTGAAGGCTAAATAAGTCCTCTGAGTAATTAGTAACATGGCTGAGACTAAGAACTACAATTATACCTACTTGGAGCCAAACCCGAAGCAAAAACTAAAATAAAAGGGCTGAAAAAATACAGACATACAGGCAGATAAACAGACACACACACAAATATCTTACCTTTTATATATATTATCGATTTTCTGCACTATTGTAAGAACTGCAACCTTGATACTTCTGAATATCGTTTTTTATGGCTTTGTCTATGAGTGTATCAAATTTGATTAAAATCGGACCACTCCTTCTATAATCCGATTTTTCGATTATCGATTTTCGATATTTATCGGGGGTACTCGACACAAAATCTAGCTAAGAACACTCGCAGACGCTTTTAGTACAACTGTATAAATTTTCAAGAAAATCGGTTCAGCCGTTTTGGAGTCTATAGGTAACGGACACACACACACACACACACAGACACACACACACAAAGTTCCATTTATAAATAAGTTTAGATCAACCTTTACTTGACGCTAGTGAGCAAACAAGCCTCGTATTCCCACAAAAATGAAATAAAGTTGCAATCCCAAAGCTAAGCAAAGTATAAAGAAACACACATTTTTCGTTACAAAGACAGCAGCACTGAATATCTGTCCTTCTATTTGTCAGTAAATGCTGGACAATCTCCTCAAAGATGAAGAAGAGAATTGAAGCAACAGAAAGGTGGTTCTACAGAAGGATGCTGAGAATACCATGCACCAAATACGTCTTAGAGAAAATGGAATGAAACAGGAAATATACATAACATCCGGATTTGAAATCTCTTGATCACATAATGAAGAAAGTTGGTTTGGAAAATCTGTTACTCAAAGGGCAGTTTAAAGACAAGTGGGGCTGAGGAAAACAACGTATGACCTACATTGCATGAGTAAATGGATAGCGGAACAAAGCTTAGGAGAAATAACAAAAAGACAAAATTTATGAAGAGCTACTAAGGACAGGAAAGTGTGAAGAAACATAATCGCCTACGTCAAGTGACCCGGTGCATAAAAAAGTAAGGGGATCAGGCTGCTAATACTTCCTGTTGTTTCATGCCCGATTTATTTGGATAGTTTTACTGTTAATTTATTTAATAAATGGACGCGTTATGTACATGATGTCATAGAATTAAATGTTCATATCATAATCTCATATTCAGTCAGTTAAATGCCGTACGTAATACACGCTTTGTGTGATCATTTCTCGAAAGAGACATGACTGACTGGGTAGAAGGTTATACCGCAGTAGGTTGTCATTGCTTTCTGCGGTAGACTGGTTGCCAGCCAAGGCTATAGAACCCAATCTGTCTTATTATTTAACCCATAACTGGAGGGAAGAGACTGATTAATACCTTTTTCAAAGGGTATTTGTGCGTAAATGAATGCATCTCATATTACACATGCAGAAAATATAGCTAAGAAATTACTTAAATATGGTCAATCTATTTTTAATGGTATTAGTGATAAATTTTGAACTATGATTACCACTGCACAAAGGCAGTGGTAATCATAAAATGGAGAATTGTAGTATGATTAGTAGGGCACGTCATTTTATAGGCGATAGATTGTTATCTGCTTTCCCCTTGATAGTATTATGTATCAGGGAGAACAGTGTATCAGCTTCCCTGTGTCTCTTCTATAAATACTTTCATGGCTTCTGCTCCGATGAACTTAGATCACTGGTGCCCCCAAATACTAATTTGAACGAGATACTAGATTAGCAACTAGATCCCACCCTTTTACAGTGAAACCGATAAAATGCAACCGTAACTTCTACTCCAACAGTTTCTTTCCTCGCACTTCCCGACTGTGGAATTCCCTTCCACACGATTGCTTCCCCGACGGCTACAATCTCCAGGAGTTTAAATGTAAGGTCAATAGACACCTCCTAACACACTAACCTGCTCCTATTCTATGAAACACTCTTCCCATCTGCCCAACCCTCATCCTCGGTATCATCATTTGTCACCTTCCTCCTGACATTCCCTATGTATAACCACTCCTTCTCTTTACCTTCCCCTATGTAGCCCCATGAGCAATAGTAGCGGTGGAATGCCTTGCTTAGGGTGAGATGATTAAAAAAAAATGTCTGATCAGGTGAAAGAGAAAAGCAAATTAAAGACAACGGTTACAAAATGTGTGATAACGTACTAAGACAATAAATTCTCACTTTGAAAACACTTAGCTTTATATATTTGTCTGAAGACTTTTTCTTCATATGAGATAATTAGATTAATCATAAATTTAATAAATTTGAATAAAAGATCTCATGATTTGAATTAAAATATTACAATCTTGAATAACCGCCATATGTCTCTCTCCTTTTCCCCGTTTGCTCTGTGTTCATATATCGCTTTCTTTGAAGACAACTTTCTTGGAATTAAATGTGGTTGCCAGTTTAAACGAAAATTCAATTGTACCAAGAATAAAATTAATTTTCTTCCCTTCAGTAAATGAGCTCTCATGTCTCTCCACAACTTCCTATTTTTGTAACTCTCTGTACAAACCTTTCCAGTCGCTCTTCTTTCATCCAATTACAGAAATACATTTTCAGGATTTGTCTATAATTCTGAGATGAAGTATTATAACTATTTACATCGTTCAGACTTATCCTCATCTTTACTGCCATATTCACGACGTTTCAGCCGTTGGATATACCCCGGTCTTCTTTAAGTGATATTTGTTTAAATTTCGCATCGAACACTATTTATTATGCGGAAGCGGGTCTAGTAATCCAAACATGACTAGGCCACAACAGAGGGCACAAAACCTTGGAGAGTTATCAAGGGGAAATAACGAAAACTGAGATATCCAAAAAGGCATGACACGTGGAAGTAGAACAATCTACCAACGAATACGGAGAATACTATGAACAGAACGCGAGAAGAACGTAGAAGACTGAAGAAAAATAGGAAATGCAAACTAAAAGAATTTGAGTTTGAATTTTGGTTAACTACATCGCAACCTGGGTTATTTAATGTCAAAAAGGTGGGTTATTTAATGCCAAAAAGGTGCGGTTTTAGGGCATTTCTTTAAATATTCACTTTCAGCTAGAAGATTGATTTAGTCAAATTATGATAAAAAAAAAAAGAAGCTTTTTTAACACAAAATATCTTCCGGTTTTTGTATTTTTGAAAAGTGTTTTGTAGATCAGGTTTCATTGACGCATTTTTGGAAAAGGGTTTTGTCGAGAGTCAAATTTTATTCCTGGTATTTTTTTTTTTAATTGCTGGTTATATCTTTCTTTAGATTTTCTTCTTTAAAAATGTATTGCTGCTAATATTCTCTTTTCCAAAAATTATTTCTTCTTCTTCCTTTTTTTTTTTTTTTTTTTTTTTTTTTTTTTTACTATTTATCTTTATACTTTCAAAGTGCCTGGGTCCCAGTTTGGGGAGTAACTATTTTCCCATAGCTGGGACCCTCACAGGTGCTACCACACCAGGTCAGGTTGAACTTAGTGAAAACAGCGATTAAAAGGTAGTTCCATCAACCCCCCACCCAAATCAAATGCTTTGCTGCCGGATGCAGTTTATCATCATACTCAGGACGAACAAGCAAAAAGAGACAGCTGACAAGGAAATAGAAATTTAAAATCATAAAGCGTAAATTGTAGAGAAACATTATAAGGAAGGGTGGCTTGGAAAGTTTAATATCCACAAGATATACTGAAGGCAAGATAAACAGGGAAAACGCAGCTAGTAAAATATGTTTTTGAGGATAGATGTAAATCAGTAAATCAAAAAAACAAACAAAATACAACACCCGTGTATTGAATACTACAGCCATATCTGATCGGGAGGCCCTGATATTCACCTAGGGGTCCTTGACAAAATCCAACGAAGAATCTGTAATGTGATCGACCCCGATTTGGCAACTCAAATACA
Source organism: Ascarosepion bandense (assembly GCA_037127315.1). Lineage (NCBI taxonomy): Eukaryota > Metazoa > Mollusca > Cephalopoda > Sepiida > Sepiidae > Ascarosepion > Ascarosepion bandense. The sequence continues at coordinate 188,837 of JBBBDQ010002191.1, forward strand.
GTCACTTTCTCACCGGCGCAATGGGGCTTCTCTTTGTCTCTTCTACAAATACTTTCACGGCTTCTGCTCTGATGAACTTAGCTCTCCGGTAGCTCTATGTATGGATTTACTCGAGCCAAAAGACAAGCAACTAGGTCCCACCCTTTTACTGTGAAACCAATAAAATGTAAACTCAAATGCTATTGCTTCTTTTCTCGCACTTTCCACCTGTGGAATTCCCTTCCTTTTACTTGCTTCTCCGACAGCTACAATCTCCAAGAATTTAAATCTAAAGTCAATAGTCATCTCCTTTTTCACTGACTTACATCCTCTCTCTCTCTCTCTCTCTCTCTCTCTCTCTCTCATGCTGCTTTCTCCGTTCACTCCACTCTTATCAGTATTCTCACCCTTCTCTTACCCACTTCCTGACACCCCCTATAACCTGACACTCTTTCTCTTTCCTCCTATGTAACCTCCTGCACACCAGTGGCAGTAAACTGCCTTGCTTGGGGAGATATGATTATAAAAATAAACTTCCCGCCTGTGGAATTCCCTTCCTTTTACTTGCTTCCCCGACAGCTGTAATCTATTGGAATTTAAATGTAAAGTCAATAGTCATCTCCTATCTCCCTAACCTTCATCCTCTCTCTCGTGCTCCTTTCTCCGTCCATCTACTCTCATCACACCAGTATTCTGATCATTCTCTTACTCACTTCCTGACACCCCTTGTAACCTGTACTTCTTTATGATATAGCATAACATTTACCGACAAATAAAAAAAAAAACTTGAACCGGGTTCGAATTTTGGCAAATACTGTTTCGGGCGGACCTGAAGCGGACTTCTACGACGTTTAATTTCGTTGTTTCTGATTTTTTTTTTGTTTTTTAGCGCAGTCCTATCTATTGTTACTTAAACTTTCCGATTATCAAAAAATTTTTGAAAAGTTACAATATTTAAACCACTTTGGGGGTGGGGGTCAGTTTCTCATACAACGTTATAGTAAATCGATCCTCCATTTTCAATCCACTCGCGTTGGGGTCGCTTTGTTTATGTTAATTTCGTTGTTTTTAATTTTTTTGTTTTTTACTTTTTTCAGCGCAGTTCTATCGATTGTTACGTAAACCTTCCGATTAAAAAAAAAACATTTGAAAAATACAATATTTAAACAAATTTGTGGGGAGTGGGGGTCAGTTTCTCATACAACGTTAAAGTAAATCAATCCTCCATTTTCAATCCACTATAAGGTTGTATGAGAAACTGGTCCCCCTCTAAAATTGTTTAAATATTAAAAATTTTTGCAAATTTTTTTGTCATTCGTAAAGTTTAAGGTAAAATAGATTATATTTCACGGAAAAAAGCCCAAAAAATTGATAATGAACAAATTTACAGGTGGCGGTAATGTCGTACTGGCGACTGGTTTCAAAATAGAGGCGCGATTTACTATAACGTTGTATGAGAAACTAATCCCCTCCCCAGAAAATGTCAGTCGTAAAACTACGGAGGTGATCGATAAGACCGCGCTGAAAAAAGTAAAAAAAAAAAAATGAAAAATATCGAAATTAAATGTGGTGGTAGTCTGCTTCAGGTCCGTCCTGTTTCGAAATATTTCGCCCCTCTTTAGAAGTTATGAGACCAGTTTTTGAAATAAAGTACTTTTTTAGAAGTAATTGTTTTCTGTGACGATTACGGAATTGTCATTTCGAAATAAGTGATCTTGTATTTCATTTTGCGCCATTGGTGGCCTGCCTAATAGGACTACGTATTTTTCAACAAGTGATAGAACTCTGTGTCCGAGTCTTCAGAGATATTCAGATTTCAAGTGATTATTTCTTCGGTAAGAAGCTTTCCACCCAGCTACGTACAACACAAACCATCCTCACATAATTTGGTGTTATAACTAGGATAAGCTTGGATAATCTCGGATCAGCTCAATAGATCACGTCATGTCGCATCAGAAGACCGCTAAGCCATTAAGTTCGTATCAGCAACACATATACCGCGGCCATAGTATCAGTTAAATATTTAGAACTAAATAACCTGATACAACCAATCACCCTTCAGGATTTTTGTTTTTAATACAGAGATTTTCTTCTTCTAAAATTATTAGAAACTCAAGGCAAAATAACCCACTCACTCCCACTATTTAACCTGTAACTGGGGAGAGAAGAAATTGATTCATACCGTTCCGTGGGGTATTTGTGCAAAAAGGAATGAACTAAACTCGACACGCCTATGTCTGTTTCTAGGTGTTGTAAACCTAAAAGGTCACTGTGTGAGTAATCACCAAAATGGAGGTTGGGAATAATAGTATATCAACAACTACAAGACTCACACGCTGCGTGAAGTAGACTCACTACTAGTGAACTGCTAGTCAGTATAATAACTCTGCATTTATCTTCACATACCCAGAATGTGGCAGAACATTTTTAGAGTGAGCTCTCTGAGCCCTAAAGCTCGGCCCAAAATATCCCGTTGTTGACCCTGCACAAGACCGGGTCACGGCTACTGTCGATATTCCCCGGACGTCTAGGTTACTCCTGCTCGTAGTCAGTGAGAAAGACAGAGAGCGATGACTGCTAGACAATATAATCACTCTATATTCACCACCTCCCCACTAAGGCGAATGCCCAAGGCGAATGCGACACAAGGTCAATTAAAGTGAAGATTCCGAGCCCTTAAGCTCAGCCAAAAATATCCAGTAGACGCTGCTTAAAGACGAATCGAGCTATTGTCTATTCACCCCAAACGAGACTCTACCCTTCAGCGGTGCCTCGTCTGTTCCTCTCCGCAAAGGAAGCAGAGAGTCAACCAAGAGAGAGTTTGGATCAAGAATGATCACTCTCTGTTACTTCAATAGCCCACGTTTTTAAGAGGTTAGGAACATCTCATTCCTGTATATAGATAGGTGTACAACACTAAGTCGCTAACCGTTACACTGCGAACAGGTCTTCGCTAACCAGCACTCGGAACATAATCCTAGTTTTTTAAAATGACTAACTTCAATGATCATAAATACTGAATAACCTCTAAACGTTTAGAAAGCGGAACGTTTAAAAAACATTCATACATGAACTCAAAAAAGGGCAGTTGTAATCTCTTGGACACATTAGGAGAAAAGAGGACTTGGCAAATTTAACAGACCAAGGATATTAAAGCAAGTCTATTTTTTTTAACAGTAGCACTGCATTCGCTGTAAAAGTTGAGGTTTGATATTAGAAGTAAACACACAATATATTTTTTACCTAATCCTAACCATTTTTTGGGGGAGGGGTGTTTTTTTAGTGGGGGAGATGGTGGAATTTGTTCAAAAGATTTTTAGTTTGAAAATCATAGCGTTCAAATTCATAGCACAGCCTTATAAAATTAATAATTTTTCGGAATCTTTACAAATTGCCTATGAACATAAAGCTAAACACATGTACGTTATTAGTAAATCATTATGCCCTCAATAAGTCCATGATTTGTTTGAAAGGGAAATAATACTTAACAATTTAGCTATATTATGATGTAATATATAACACAGTGCAGTAGTTTTGTTTCTATTATGAATAAGCAATGCAAATTTAAAACAGTTTCTTATAATTTCTACTCAGAAGAATTTTTCTGCTACCTACACTTATATCTATTTTTTGTTTTTATTAATTGTGATCGAACATGTCTTATTCATTGAACTAGCAGTATAGCCCGGCGTTGCTCGGGTGTAATGAAAGCTTTAAAACTAATCCATGTTCCTGCATCTCAGACACTTTGGACGTTGGCACGAAAGACTAAAAAGCAATAGTTGTTTCCAGTTAAAGCAAAACCGTAGACTGAAAGAAAAATGAATGGATGTAAGTCAAATTTTGATTTCCTGGTATCGATATCAAATAAATTTTTTCGTCGTAAACTGAATTTTGAAAGCTAAATAAGTCCTCTCAGTAAATGGTATCATGGCTGAGACTAAGAACTACAATTATACCTACTTAGAGCCAAACCCGAAGCAAAAACTAAAATAAAAGGGCTGAAAAACTGATTTTGATCTTGCCTTGTTTATATATATATATATATATATATATATATATATATATATTATCGATTTTCTGCACTATTGTAAGAACTGCAACCTTGATACTTCTGAATATCGTTTCTTATGTCTTTGTCTATGAGTGTATCAAATTTGATTAAAATCGGACCACTCCTTCTATAACCCGATTTTTCGATTATCGATTTTCGATATTTATCTGGGGTACCTCGACACAAAACCTAGCTAAGAACACTCGTAGACGCTTATAGTACAACTGTAAAAAATTTCAAGAAAATCGGTTCAGCCGTTTCGGAGTCTATAGGTAACGGACACACACACAGACAAAGGTCCATTTATAAATAAGTTTAGATATCGTAGAATACGCTATAAAAATGTATATTTATCTTCTGGTGATTTATAATCAGAATTCTGGTTTTAATATATTTTCAATTCAATATATCTAATACAAAAGTTATAAAATTTATTTGGATTTTTTATAGAAACAGTCAAATTTATAAGTCTGTTTGTAAGCAACAGGATGTGTGTTGTGGGGCAGTGGATATCGACTCAGAACAACAAATTGAGGAGCCGAGTTCGAATTCCAGATGAATTCCTTGCATTCATTTACACACAAATACCCTTGGGAAAGGTGTTAATCCGCCTCTTCCCTCCAGTTATGGGTTAAATAATGAGACAGATTGGGTTCTATAACCTTGGTTGGCAACCAGTCTACCGCAGAAAGCAATGACCACCTACTGAGGAATAATCTTCAGTCAGTGATGTCTCTTTCGAGTCATGATCGTACAAAGCGTGTATCACGTATGGCACCTAACTGACTGGCTGTAAGCAACAACCTAAAAAATTAGTTTATTCTATATATTTTTTAGACGATTTAAAAACTAAATGCTCAAAAACTGGTACAAGCTATGAGAGTAGTTATGGTGACTACTTATCAGATTAAATCCTATCTTTCATTTTGCGTAAAATATTAACTTTTTAAAAAAAGTTAAAAATCAACTGGCCCTACTAGACATCTTAATATGAAGTGGAAAATATAAGGTAACTTATCTAATAGATTTGTGTGAATGGCTGAAAGAGAGCGGATCAAGACTGAAGGTAAAAAGTTAAACATTGCTAATGGATACAAGGTACATATTTTACGGAGAGTTATGATTGCGTGTGTTCTGAAAGGACACGATACATGGAGCAAGAAGCATTTTTAAAAATACTCAACGTATCTTCTAGAATGTTTAATTAAATGATTGATAAACTCACAAGAAGTATCTGGTCCTGGTTATGACAATAAACTGCATCCGGCAGCAAGGCCTCTGATTGGGAGGTTGTGCGGAGCATAGAACCACCTCTTAATTTCTGTTGTTTCCAGGTCCACCTTGACCAGGAGTGGTAGTACCTGTTAAGGTTCCAACTACTGGTAAATAGCTTATCCCCATATTGAGATCAAAACCCTATGAAAGTATAAAAATGGACTTTTATAGTAAAAATTCCGGAAATATATTTTTGAAGTAAAAAAATTTTGCTAGCAATAAATTTTTGAAGGAAAAATATATTACCAGCAATACATCTGACTCTCACCAAAAACCACTTTACAAAAATATGTCAAAGAAAGCTGTTCTAAAAATTCTATTCATAATAATCTATTGTAAAAATCTTGTCGGCATTAAATAACCCATTGAGGTGTTGATATGCCGTAAAACAAATCAAACCAAACCAAAGAAAAATCTACAGCATCATAGCTCTTGATCTGGAATCTTGACTTCAATCAATTTTCCACCGCCGTAATGCTGCATCTCTTTACCTTTTTTTCTATAAAGACTTTGATGGTAATTGCTTTGATGAATTCTCTTATATGGTATCTAGGCTCTATGAATGTAAGCTCAGTTCTACATTACCGGCAAGATTTCATCGTTTTACAATTTTAATGTCTAGATGTAATCGTAAGATTCATGCCAATAGCTTCTTTTCTCGCACGTATCGCTTGTGGAATTTTCTTACGGCTTCTTGATTTTCAGTTAAATTTGATCTTAAAAATTTTTAATTCAAAGTCAATAGTTTTCTTCTGTTCTCTTATTGTCGTCTGCGTTTTAGCGGTTCTGTTGCCTTTCTTTAAATGAGATGATTAAAAACATAATGAAATAAGTTAAATAATTTCTCAAAAATTAAGTTTTACCCAACTTCGCTATCCAGCATAATGAAAGGAAAAAAGGTCGAGAACGTTCATTCTTCCTTTTTTTTTTTTCAACGGAAGTTAATTCATTACTGTGATACAGAATTGACAACTTCAAAAAACAGTAATGTTTTCTTTAGTTTATTATCGATTGTGAGTTCAAAGATTTTTTTTTATCGCATTTATAAAGTAAGTCTGAAAAACTCGATGATAGCAAGCAGAAAAGTTCAGAAAAGAAAAAAAATAATTTCAGAATAAATTCAGTAATGATGCTCACATGAGATGTGTATTAGTGAAACGAGGTGGAGAGATTTTTTCAGTAACTAGTAACTATAGTTACCAGTTAATAAAGTCAGTTACTGTTTCCTTCAATAATGAAGGCATATTTACTTTGATCAGAAACTTTTCGCATGCCCGAGTTCAAATATATTTTTCCAGTTATTACTGTGATTATAATTATTAATATCATTGTATTCTGCTTTTTTCTCGGGGCCGTTCTTTTCGCTTCCTGTTTTCATATCCTCGAACAATTTTTCTTTCTCATAAAACAGATATTAACCCCTTTCGTTACGGGCAAAGAGGAGATAGATAGATAGATAGATAGATAGATAGATAGATAGATAGATAGATAGATAGATGCATGTTTGAATAATACATTTGTATGTATAGATATATATAAGTACGGACATGTCTGTAGGGAAATATACGTATGTATGTATGAATGTGAGTAAGTATGCAAATATATGCATATTTAGTGAGTATGTGTGAGAATTGTCAGTATGCTTGAATTTTTTTTTTATTTTTATAAGCGTTTCACCCCGAGCAAGGCATGTCACTGCCACTACTGTGCAGGGGGCTACGTAGAGTGGAGAAAGGATGATTAAATATAGGAAATGTCAGAGGGTGGGTGATAGGCGGGTAAGGATACCGAGAATGAGGGTTGGGTAGATGAGAGTGTTGTGAGAATAGTTGGGAGTTAGTGTGATAGGAGGTGTCTATTGACCCTACATTTAAACACCTGGAGATTGTAACTGTCGGGAAAGCAGACTTGTGGAAGGGAGTTCCACAGACGGGAAGCGCGAGAAAAGAAGCTGTTGGAGTAGAATTTACGGTTACATCTTATCTGTTTAACTGTAAAAGGGTGGGACCTAGTTGCTAATCTAGTATCTCGTGTAAATTCCTGCTTAGGAGGTACCAGTGCTCTAAGTTCATCGGAGCAGAAGCCATGAAAGTACTTGTAGAAAAGGCACAGGGAAGCCACATCACGCCGGTGAGAGAGTGGTTGCAGCCGGTCTGCCAAGTCAGTATCAACCACGTTACAGATCCTCCTTTGTATTTTGTCAAGAAGCCCAAGGAGAGCAGCAGGGGCACCCGACCACATATGGCAGCAATATTCAATACACGGGCGGATGGTAGATTTGTATATGTGCAGAATAGATTCAGGTGGGAAAAATTTCCGGGCCCTGCACAGGAAGCCCACTTTCATAGCAGCAGATTTGGCAATGGATTCAATATAGTCATTCCATTTGAGGTCCGCCGAAAGTGTAAGGCCAAGGAGGCGTAGTATTTTACTCTCTGGGAGGCTAGCCTGTCCCATGCTAATGGGAGGTAGATGCGATTGTCTATGGTGATTAGTTGATAACAGCTTTGTTTTCGAGGCATTGAAATTTACCAACCATTTCCTACTCCAGGCCACTACAGATTGGAGGTCCCTTTCAAGTACGGCAGCGAGGTTCACTTTGTCGTCCAGACCTGGTTTCTGATCGATGCGGGAGTAGATTGTTGTGTCGTCGGCATACATGCCAACTTGGGATCTAATGGTGTCGGGGAGATCATTAATGTAGATCAGAAAGAGCGTGGGACCTAGGATAGAACCTTGAGGGATGTCCGCGTTCGTCTGGTAGTTCTGGGAGGCATGCTCATTTAATACCACCTTCAATGTGCGGTTCTACTATTTATACGCGTCGAAATTCCGACTTCATGAAAATATATATGTGAGTATGCGAACGAAATATTTATATGTGAGCATAGATGGACGTGTGTCTGTTAGTATATGTAAGTATAAACACAGACGCCTTTGTATGTACATATGCAGATGTATGGACAAGGGTGTATGTGGATATAAAATGTATACGTGAATGCGTTAATATGCAGGGTTACACGTATATACGTATCCACGTTCTTGTGAGTGGGCCTGTAACCACTTTATGGTCACTATCCAAGAATGATGACCCCTTTTTGAATGGTCTAGAGATTCCCAACTGAGATAACACCAAGATCTCTGTTTTTAAATCATTTCACTTGTTTTCATTTTCATTTTAAGGAAATGTTTGTTCCGGGAAAATATTTGTACCCAATGGAACGAATATAGTCCGGTCTGATGAAATGAGCTAATTTAGCTCATAGAAATTATAGTTTATAACCAATCTAAATGACGTGTTGAGTTTTCCTTTATAAATATCATATTGCTCTGGATAACATCCATTGAGCTCTTTATACAGATATAACACTTACTATTTTATATTAAGTTAATCTTGTTGGATTATCCTCGCCGTCTCCAGACTTGACATATTTATATATATATATATATATATATATATATATATATATATATATACCAGGGTGAGATAGGAATGTAAAGAGTATAATATTGAGAAATGCCGCGATATAAAGATCTCGTGATATTGTCCATGATGCACAGTTGGTCAGCATATATATATATATTTTTTAATCATTTCACCCCGAGCAAGGCGGAAACGCCACTGATGTGCAGGGGGCTACATAAATGTAAAAAGATTAATTAGAAAAGAGTGAGGAGTACAAACTAGTTAGGAAGGAACAATAGAAAGCTGAGAAAGCAGGTGCGATGACAGATACATAGGTGGAGAGAAAGGAATGTTTATACGGGGGTGGGGAGAGAGCTAGAGTCCAGTGGTTAGTAGATGAGTATTGACTTTGCATTTAAATTTCTGGAGGTTGTAGCCGTCAGGAAAGCAAGAATACGGGAGCGAGTTCCACAGGCGGGAAGTGCGAGAGAAGAAGCTGCAGGAGTAGAATTGCCGTCTGCATTTGGCTAACCTGACTGTGAATGGGTGGGAATCAGTTGCCAGTCTGGTTGCACGAGTAAACACCTGTTGAGGAGGCATCAGTGACTTAAGTTCGTCTGAGCAGAAGCCATGAAAATATTTATAGAACAGACAAAGGGAGGCCACATTTCGACGATGGGGAAGTGGCTGCAGTCGAGCCGCCAGATCAGTACCTATCACATTACAGACTCTCCTTTGGAGCCTGTCAAGAACACTGAGGAGAACGGCAGGGGCACCTGACCATAAATGGCAGCAGTACTCCATGCACGGACGGATGGTTGACTTGTATATATGCAGGATGGATTCAGGTGGAAAAAACATCCTGGATCGACATATAGTGGAGCCAAAACAGAAGACGTATGGCATGAGGATTGCGTTTAAACATAAAACAGTCTCTAGCTTTATATTTACACTCGCTATATTCCTGATAGTGAGAACTTTAGCCCATAAATACAGCATATATTTTTACAATATTGTGTGTGTGTGTGTGTGTGTGTGTGTGTGTGTGTGTGTGTGTGTGTGTGTGTGTGTGTGTGTGTGTGTGTGTTGGTTCGTACGTCTGCCAGTTTCAGACATGTTTAATCCGGAAATTTAAATTCAGTACTTAACGTTCGTCTTGATTCAAGTACCGATTGCTGGGATTCTTAAACTGTTTTAAGAGTTTGAAAACCTAATCTCTAGTTTCTGCCATTTTATCCGTCTTAGGCTTAGGAAAACAATCTGTGTGTGCCTGTTTAGTATTTTAAATATGCTTGATTAATAGTAAAAGAAAAGGTTACTGAATCAATGCATTTAATAACATATTCAGTAAAAATTGTATAATGATAAAGAATTAAAAAAGTAACTCCGAGTAACATTTAGGCAGTACTTACCGTTAAGAAAATAACGCATAAAGCATACAAAATCTTTATACAGAATGTAGACAATGATTTCCTTATAAGTAGCACAAAATTAATTAGTACTTCAAGTCGGGGTTAAGTATATGATATTTAAAAACCCGAAATCGGCAATGAAGGCAGGACATCACTGAAGAGCTCCCTTAAGCACCAAAAATGTATTTATGGACGAATAAGGAAACGACTAACATTACTATTATCTAAACTTATTTATAAATGGAACTTTGCCTGTTTGTATGTGTGTGTGTGTCCGTTACCTATAGACTCCAAAACGGCTGAACCGAATTCCTTAAAAATGTATACAGTTGTACTATAAGCGTCTGCGAGTGTTCTTAGCTAGTTTTTGTGTCGAGGTACCCCAGATAAATATCGAAAATCGATAATCGAAAAAATTGGGTTATAGAAGGAATGGTCCAATTTTAATCAAATTTGATACACTCATAGACAAAGATATAAGAAACGATATTCAGAAGTTTCAAGGTTGCAGTTCTTACAATAGTACAGAAAATCGATAATATATATATATATATATATATATATATATATATAAAGCAAGATGTTTGTGTGTGTGTGTGTGTGTGTGTGTGTGTGTCTGTTTATCTGCCTGTATGTCTGTATTTTTTCAACCCTTTTATTTTAGTTTTTGCTTCGGGTTTGGCTCCAAGTAGGTATAATTGTAGTTCTTAGTGTCAGCCATGATACCATTTACTCAGAGGACTTATTTAGCCTTCAAAATTCAGTTTACGACGAAAAAAAACTTATTTGATATCGATACCAGGAAATCAAAATTTGACTTACATCCATTCATTTTTCTTTCAGTCTAAGGTATCACTTTAACTGAAAATAACTATTGCTTTTAGTCTTTCGTGCCAACGTCCAAAGAGTCTGATCTCCAGGACCATAGATTGGTTTTAAAGCTTTCATTCAACCCGAGCAACGCCGGGCTATACTGCTAGTCATTAATATATTTATTAGAAAAATGTCAGTCCTGTTCTCAGAATGATGAATTATACATCAATCTTTTGCACTAATAGATTTTCAGCACATCTGACCTAATGTTTCTTCTATATATTGAGAGATACTTGTTAATATGTAAAGAAGAATCAGTAATATTATTAGTCCTGACATAACGTATCGGATTTAGCCACATGCCAACCGTTATAGTGTACCTTTCCTGTCCTATTTCTATAAACACTTTGATAGTTATTGTTCGAATGAACTTTTCGCTATGTTCAGTCAGTAAAGTACCATACCTCATACACGCTTGGGCGAACATGTCTCTTTCGTGATATAACTGACCAAGCAGAAGATTTTCCCGCAGTAGCCTGACATTACTTTCTGCGCAGACTGGTTGCCAACCAAAACTATAGAAACCAATCTGTCCTGTTACTTAACCCATAGCTGGAGGAAAACGATGGATCAATATCTTCCCCCAAGAGTATATGCGCGTAAGTAAATGCAACGAATTTAACTGGAATTCGAACTCGGCTCTCCAATTTCTCGTTTCATCATTTCGTTATTGTAGTTCAAACTTAAGACCTTCACCGCAGTACTAAATTAGCATTCACTACGCACAAATACCTTTGGGAAAAATATTAATCCGTTTCTTCCCGCTAGTTAAAAAACAGGACAGATTGAGTTTTATAGCCTTGGTTGGCAACCAGTCTACCGCAGAAAGCAATGGCAACCTACTGCGGGATAATCTTCCGCTCAGTCAGTCATGTCTCTTTCGAGACATGATCACCCAAAGCGTGTATCACGTATGGCATTTAACTGACTGAATATGAGATTATGATATGAACATTTAATTCTGTTACATCATGTACATAACGAGTCTGTTTATTAAATAAATTAAAAGTAAAACAATCCAAATAAATCTGGTATGAAACAACATAAAGTATTAGCAGCCTGATCCCCTTACATTTTCTGGACATGATCACCCAAAGCGTGTATCACGTATAGCCCTCAACTGACTGACTGACTGACTAAAGTGATAACAAGATCTCCTTAATTTACAATAGAATTAGCGAGAAATAACGGTATGTTTTATTTTAACTGTCTCTTTTCTCGCATTTCTTGATTCTGGAACTCTCTTCCGGCTCCATGCTTTCAAGCCAACCTTGATCTTCTAGGGCATATAAAAAGCAGGGAGGGTTTAGAAATTTTGTTACTCATGGAACAAATTGAAAGCAAGAAGGACAGAGGAAATAAATGCAGAGGATTTTTCATGGTCTTATGATTAGACCATAAAATTCCATAACAGGGAAAGAAAAAGAGACTAATATGCCAAAAAGCAAACACCTACCTACTCAACGCCCAGATTTGATAGGCAGGGCAAAACAATGCTCCACAATGTTATATCTTAAAAGCCGTTACTCGAGTTTCACACGCTCACGACCAGAACGAGTAGAATAAATATATTAAACAATTTTTCATAACGTTTATTTATTTTCTTTTAAAATGCTGTAAAACTTTTCTTGTTACAAGGCAATTTTTGATTTTTATACTGTAAGATAGTCTCTGATGATGAACAATGACGTTCGTAAGTACGAGGACAACCTTTGGACAATTTTTATACAAATATAATTCGGAAATAAAAAAGCCTACTCAGAAAATTTGAAAAAATTCAAAAGAAAATGTATAAGACTATGACGTCTCTATCGTTTAACACAACATGTTTAAAAGAAAAGATGCTGCCAAAATATACGTACTTTATATATATATATATATATATATATATATATATATATATATTTGCTTAACATTATTATTTTAATAGATACTCGTATTTGAGTGGAATGTCTGTTTTTATTTTTATATTTACATAGATATATAGTTAAACATTACATTATAATTATATGTATATATACTAGCAGTATAGCCCGGCGTTTCTCGGATGTAATGAAAGCTTTAAAACTAATCCATGGTCCTGGAGCTCAGACGTTGGCACGAAAGACTAAAAAGCAATAGATGTTTCCAGTTAAACCGTAAGAGAGAAAAAAAAATGAATGGATGTAAGTGAAATTTTGATTTCCTGGTACTGATATCAAATAAGTTTTTTTAAACTGAATTTTGAAGGATAAATAAGAACTCTGAGTAAATGGTATCATGGCTGAGACTAAGAACTACAATTATACCTACTTAGAGCCAAACCTGAAGTAAAAAGTATTATCGATTTTCTGCACTATTGTAAGAACTGCAACCATGAAACTTCTGAATATCGTTTCTTATGTCTTTGTCTATGAGTGTATCAAATTTGATTAAAATTGGACCACGCCTTTTATAACCGATTTTTTCGATTATCGATTTTCGATATTTATCGGGGGTACCTTGACACAAAACCTAGCTAATAACACTTGTAGACGCTTATAGTACAACTGTGAAAATTTTCAAGAAAATCGGTTCAGCCGTTTCGGAGTCTATAGGTAACGGACACACACACACACACACAGACACACACACACACACACAGACAAAGTTCCATTTATAAATAAGTTTAGATAAAAAACAGACT
>JBBBDQ010002191.1:205000-227500 GCA_037127315.1 Ascarosepion bandense
TTACTAGGAAAGAAATCCTGGATAACTACTGGGAGAGAAAACCTCCATAATTACTGGAAAGAGCGATAACACCTGATTTCGATCCTCACTTGGTGTCCCATACTCTCGGTCTTGTGGCACATCTTAAATATACTTACGACGAGGTGTAATGATAATGATATATATACGACGAGCTGTAATGATAAACAACCTTGTCTCGTTAGAACTATTAAGTAGGGAGATCGGGATGTGCGTTGTGGTACATTGGATATCGGCTCGGAACGAGAAATCGGCGAGCCGAGTTCGAATTCCAGTTGAATTATTTAAATTCACTTATGCGCAGATACCATTGGGAAAGGTATTAATCCTTCTCTTCACTCCAGTTATGGGTTAAATATCAGGACAGATTGGGTTCTATAGCCTTGGATGGCAACCAGTCTACCACAGAAAGTAATGGCAACCTACTGTGGGATAATCTTCTACCCAGTCAGTCATGTCCCTTTCGAGACATGATCGCCCAAACGTGTATCACGTACGGCTGAGGGAGATCGTTCCCATTGTTTCGGTTTTGTGCCACATCTACACGTAGAAAACACTTTCTGGGCATTTCACCATCATGTAATGATGAGATAGTTTGTCTTTCTATATGAATTATAATTGAGTTCAATCCTCACTGGGTGACCTGTATTTTCGACTTTGTACTACATCTAAACTGTGTAGAAAATCAACATAATCATTCTTCATTTGTAGTTCGAATATCTGCAGTGGTTTTAATCTGCGTTTTCGCACTGACATCCGGCCGAAGTAATTAGGACCTCTACATTATTATTCCTACTACTACTATTTCATTCTACATTTCAAGGCCTTTCTACCGACATTTACTAAGAAAATACACTTCAATCAAGAGACCTAAATAATAATTTATATTAAATAATACCCGAATTCTTCTAATATTTTTTTTAATCATATCAACCCGAGCAAGGCAATAACGCCACTGATGCGCAGGGGGCTACGTAATAGTGAAAAGATTGGAAAAGAGAAGGCCGGAAACCACATCCTAGACAGGGAACAAGAGATGAGCCTCTTCACCTGTTGAATAAACGTGGGTGGAGTGTGAACCAGGCGATAGTTTAGTCTATCTACTCCAATAAGATTGGAAAAGAGAAAGCCGGAAACCACACCCTAAACAGGGAACAAGGAATGAGCCTCTTCACCTGTTCAATAGACGTGGGTGGAGTGTGAACCAGGCGATAGTTTAGTCTATCTACTCCAATAAGATTGGAAAAGAGAAAGCCGGAAACCACATCCTAAACAGGGAACAAGGGATGAGCCTCTTCACCTGTTCAATAGACGTGGGAGATGTGGGAACCGGGCGAGAGTTTAGTCTATCTACTCCAATTTCTAAAAGAGTGATATTCTCTAGTTCTCTCGGGTAACATTTGCATGGAATCTGTTCAGGATCAGTGTGAAGTCACCACTTTACTTGCGCCCGGTGCTCTAAGCGTAACTGGTACTACTCTGTGGGTTTTACGTTCTCCACCGATCAATCTTCAGATTTCGGTAGATTTCCCACTTATTTGATTCGAAGAAAAATGACTCTAATAAGACAGTGCATTGCTTCAATTTCATAAAACTCTAACGTGAGTTTCGTTCTACAATGGTTCTGTCTGTATTGAAAGTCATGTCCCAATTTTGCTATTCAATTGCTGGGATGAGCTACCATTGTTCAGATGAGTGTTATAGACTCTTCATCGCTTATTGCTTCCAAATTTATTTCGGGCTTTGTTGAGTCGATGGGGAAGTTCAAATGGAGCCAACACTGAACAACTAATGACAAGTAATTGCTCGGTTTCTGGTAGGATTGTTCATTGGTATCTGCTGTTTCTTTATGAAGGTCAGTTATCAACAGATCACCTATAGGTTCTACACTTTCACCACTAACCATCAACAAGATTACTCTGGGGTACAAATATGAAAAGCCCGATATACCTATCATGATATTCAATTTAATAAGCTAGACCATGCATTGCAAACATATGTGGGCAATATGGTGACGGATTTTGATAAAAAGCTCTCCATAAATAGCCTCGGTTAGAAAATCATTCAAATCGGGTAACCTAGTCCACTTATACGGGCTCGGATCAAAGATGTTCTTTAGTATTCATTTGTGATTCCAAAGTCGCCTTAGCTGCTTCTACCTTAAATAAAAAATTAAAACAAATTCCCAACACATGGCGATGGTGTTCGTACACTACTCAAACTCCTGAACACAGATTCATAGTGCGTAATCCCCGAGAGAAAATACGCCAACGGTTACAGGCAGGCTACTGAAAAGTAAATCTAAAAATCAGCAATATTATTAGCCCTGATCTGGCGTCTCAGTTTTAGTCACTTTACTTCCGCCATAAAGTTGCCTCCCTGTGCCTTTTCTGTAAATTATTTCATAGCAACTATGCTGATGAGCTTTCCGCTATGGTGTCTATACTTTATGAATATTCGAATGGCGACGAGATCTCACTAATTTTCAGTTTAGTTGATAAGATATAACTGAAAGTTCTATGCTAACAGTGTCTTTTTACGCTTGTGGAACTCTCTTCCAGCTATAGGCTTTCCAGTCAAATTTGATCTTCGAAAATTTATATACAATGAACAATTGCTATCTACTGTCCTCCTTCGACCTGTTTCTGTTTTCTAATTATTCCACCCTCTTGTATCTAAGTGGCTTTACAACCTTGCTTGGGGTGAACTCGGTTAAAAAATACTGAACGTGATATTAACTGCATCCCAACTTAATTCAATAAGACAAAATGCAAACACCCCCATATCTAAAAGTAATATCTGAAATCATAAGAGCCATAACTGATGTACCCTCAGGATATATTTGCTTGTCCACAGTGGTCGTTAGTAACTGCAGCCGAAAATGGAGTTAAAACAAGTCTTCTTAAATCGACATTTTCACTCAGTTTTTATGCAGACCCTAGTTCTGCTCTGGTCTAAACAAACGCTAGTTTTTCTCGATCTTTTTTTTATCAATAAAATCCGCAACAATTATTATTAAGAGTGCAAGTAGTAGTATTTGATCTATTAATATATATTTTAAAACATTTATTAATTCCATAATCGATGCTCAGATTTTAATATAAAGGGAAACCGAAATTTCTCGGAAAATCGAAGTTTTTAATCTCCAATAACTAAAATTTATTATCATCATTATTATTATTGAAAATAACATAATGGATTTTAATCAATCAATTTTCTATCTTGCCTTCTTTTAGCAGACATTTTTGCATTCATTTTATCCTTTTAATTGTTTTTCGAAATATTTATTTTTCAAAATCTAAGTAGTTTGTATTTTTGTCTGTTTCCGAAAAAATACTTTTGCATTGTTTGCTTGTTATTTGTTAATTACTTTCAATAAATGAAAAAGAAAGAAGAGATATAAAAAAAATGTCATGTCAATGTGTTGTTATTATTATTATTATTATTATTATTATTATTATAATTATTATTATTATCATCATCAACTTTTTCTCCAGTTACTTAACGTTGATTTGTGTTTCTTGTTTAATGCTTATACCAAATTGGAGAAAAAAAAGATTAAAGTTTCGCCCAGAGGAACGAAACGTCAATTCTTTCATATTTTCCTCAACCACTTTTTATTATTATTATTATTATTATTATTATTATTATTATTAAAATATTCAATTCAAATTAGTTTCATTTTTCCATTCTAATTTCTGAATGATACTTGTCTTTTGGATGAATTATTCGTTTGTGTGCACATTATTTTATTTTATTTTGTTTTATTTTATTTTATTTGTGAAGAGAGGGGTGTTGAAAAGTAACAGAACAGCTTCCTTTCAGTTTGAATGTTTGTCTGTTTTTTATGCGCCAAAAAAAAAAAAAAAGAAAAAATAATTTCTTTCACCATTTCCTTAATATATTCTTCTTTTTCAAATAAAAACACATATATAATAGTATTATTATTATTATTATTATTATTATTATTATTTGAGATTCTCACCGGCTCTTAGGTGTTTCTGTCGGATGCCAATGGTTTACCCGCAGCTGAGAAACAACAACACTTGCGTTGCATGAGCTGTTCCAAGCAGCGTTGCTGCTACCAGTTATGTCGGGTAACCCCAAGGCGTTTTGTGAGACAATGAGACTCTTGGGGAAAATCATGAGAGCTACGTCTGAACACATCTGAGATATTGCTTGATACATTTCTCCTATTTGCCTTGCAATGTTTTGGTACCTTTGCAATTTGGTACCTTCTCCGCCTTAACAGTGTTCTTAGCCTAAGATACTCAAGCGACTATTAGAAACTATTAACAATAATACTATAATAGCTTATTACATACGTTCATGGCGATTTCTTTCCAAGTGCTTGCTCATAAAGATGACACGATCATTATCGTTATTAGATCATATATAGTGATTTTCTTAAGGTAGCTTAAATGTAGCTCAAAGCCGAAAGTGTTGAGCACACAGTGAGTATCGAACTCACTACATCATATATGAACTTGTTTACAGTAATTGTCAGGTAACTGTAGCTAGAGACTGAGTGAATGCAAGTCTCCTAAAAACTCTCTATTAAGGATTTCTGCAGACCTCATTCCAGTTACCCTCTGATCTAAACAAGCGCTACCTTTTCTCGAATCTCTTTTTATTAACTATAACGTCTACAACAATATTGTTATTATAGGCAATTTTTATTCTTTGTGCTGAACA
This sequence comes from Ascarosepion bandense, assembly GCA_037127315.1. Classification (NCBI taxonomy): domain Eukaryota; kingdom Metazoa; phylum Mollusca; class Cephalopoda; order Sepiida; family Sepiidae; genus Ascarosepion; species Ascarosepion bandense. Next base: position 209,714 of record JBBBDQ010002191.1, read on the forward strand.
TTCAGCCAAACATTTCGAACATCTACGATGATTGCGTTGTGGTGCATTGGATATCGGCTCGGAACGAGAAATCGGGGAGCCGAGTTCGAATTCCAGCCGAATTCATTGCATTCACTTACGCGCACATACCATTGGGAAAGGTATTAATCCGTCTATTCCTTCTAGTTATGGTTTAAATAATAGGACAGATTGGGTTCTATAGCCTTGGTCGGCAACCAGTCTACCACAGAAAGCAATGGCAACCTACTGCGGGATAATCTTCTGCACAGTCAGTCATGTCTCGAGAGAGACATGATCGCCCAAGCGTGTATCACGTATGGCACTTGACTGACTGACGATGATTCTTCATTTTCTGCATTAATTATGACTTTCTTACAGGAAACCCTGCAGTATAAGTAGTAATAAGATATCGATTATAAGATATATATATATATATATATATATATATATATATATAAAACTTAATAATACCATGTTCGATTATTAGATTATCAAATCAGAAAAAAAGTTAAATGAAAATTATTTATCTCCTCTAACTAAAATTTATTATTATTATTGCTAATCACACCAGAATTTTCTGGTAGACACAGCCACGTGACACACTACGTCACGGCAGCTTTTGCTTTTAATCTCTCTCGTCTTTAGCAATTTTGTAGTTTGTAATCTTCTACTTTTCTTTCAAATGTTATTCTTGTGAGAGATCTCCTGACAGTTCCTGGTACTCCTATGACTGAAGGCACAACTGTCAGTACCATTTTCCGCATTTTTTAATCTCTCATTTGAGGTTTTGGTATTTGGCGATTTTTCACTTTTCAGTTTTCTTTTTCTTTTTTTTTTTTTCTTTTTCGACTTTTTTACTCACTATGTGCCTGCAAATACAACCACGTCTGCTAATTGACAGATAATTTATTCACTGTCAAATACAAATATATGTTGTTTTTGTGCTTTTTTTGGCTTGGATAGCTTTTATTATTATTATTATTATTATTATTATTATTATTATTATTATTTTCATATATATTGTCGTTAGTTCCGTTATTTCTATTATTGTTTTATACTTTTAATATTATTAATATTCTCAAGATTATTGCAATCTTATCGTTATAATGCGTTTATTTAATGATTATAATATTAAATCATATTCCTTCTCATGCGTCTATTTTTTTCTTAATGTGTTCATTATATAATGTTGACTATTATTATATTTATATATCGTTATGAATAGTCGTTTAATTTTATGTGTCTTATTATCAGTGTTGCTTTGTTTTTGTCTATCATTCCTATTTTCATTAAGCTTAATCAAAACATTATCAAATTTAGCGCTAATCTTATGTGCTCCATTTTTTTTTTTTTTTTTTTTACATTTTGAACTTTTTTCTATTACTATTTATGGTAATTTTAATCAGTTTGATTTCTGCGCGTTTGCACATGAAAATGTCCGCCTACTTATATTTTTTGGCGTTGTTTCTTTTTTTCTTTTTCTTTTTCCTTTCATTGTTGCCATTATTATTGTCCCGTGGTTGATGTTGCTGTGTGTGATGATCATACATCCTCGTACTGTAAAACCGCTCCGACCAAACTTTTGCATATATTATGGCCGTGATACCGTCCATGTCACGACAGCTTCAAAACTGCAAGCCTTCCCAAAGCTATCAACCTACTCATCGATGACCATAGACAGCCAAGTGACGTTTCCCCTTGTGATAAATATCATACGCAATGAACGCGATCGAAGGTCTTAGCTTGAATTGTAAAAGTCGTATGAACAAAACAATTATACAGGAACCACAGCACAAAAAATTTCTTTCCCCTTATTATTTTATATAACATACATGATAACAGGTTACACACAACATACGCTTAGTAATTGCTTAGCTCATGAAAACTTAAGTAGCATCTTACTGCATGAAATAAGAATTTTATACACACACACACACACACACACACACATATATATATATATATATATATATATATATATATATAAACGAGATTAAAATTATACTCCTCTTCTTGAAAACTATCGAAGGAAGGAAAAAATGGTTGTAAAAAAAGAAAGAGTTTATGGCATGAAAGTCAGTCAAAAGTCTTTGGACTGAAATCAGCACGAAGCCCAAAGAAAAAAACCGACACGAGCAATCATCTAACAGAAAGCGATCAATACAAAGGTAGAGCAAACTTAATAACACCTAATGAGCCAGACAAACTTTATATATATATATATATATATATATATATATATATGTGCTGTAGATATAGAAGAATCCAAAGAAGTGTCCTGTACATGAAGTGGTAGGATAACTCTCTAGGAGAGTTCTAAATATATATGTATATAAATATATATAGAGCAAATATATGTATAAATTAAGACAGACACGTTATTCCATGGTTAGGCAGAAGTTAGGCCTATTTCAGGCGAACCATTGTTAGCTTCTGTCTGTATTGTACAGAAAATTTTACTCGAATGAAATTCACAAATGAAGACACCCCGAGAAAAAAAATAAAAATAAATTTCGCTCCCTTAAATGTGAAAATTTAAGAAAAAATGCATCATTACGTCAGTTAGGCGAATATACACACATACTTACATAAACATATGTACATACGCAACATGTAAACAAAGATTATTATATATATATATATATATATATATATATATATATATATATATGTATGCATAGCATCTCCTTGTCTTTATGAGTGAAGAATTATTGTTTACTTTACAGTCCCTTTCTCACTAGTTGCTCTATTGTTATTTCCATAAAAGTTTTCAGATATACTTCATTCCTTAGTTCCAGAAGTTCTAACCTTCACGGATAAGACCCGCCGAGCTTAACCACAAGTTTTATTAAATTCAATCAGCTCTTCCAGATCTGCCTGTTTAATTTGTTTAAATTTATGTTTTTTACAATTTTCAAATGAGGCGTAGTATATTGGAATCAAAATTGTTGATAGCATCCAAACTTTTATTTTTGTTCTGCTGTTTTTGTTCAAGTACTTTCCACCGCCTCAGTCATGTTTAGACCTATGAACTGTCCGTGTGGGCAGGGCCGTGCTTAGGGCCCCCGCAGAAACCCGCAATTGCTGGGGGACGCAAGTTCCCTATGGACCGCAAGGCCCCGGGAAGCCGTAAGTCTCCTTGGCTCCGCAGATCTATTGTAATGACAAAAAATTAACCAAATCAAATATTTAATAGGATGAACTGGAAAATTATTATCATACTTGTCTCGCTCTCTCTTTATATATATATATATATATATATATATATATATAATCTTTCCGACCCTGAAGAGGCCGTAAATCATTTGTAATTAAAACGAATGAAGTTGAAAGAGAAATAGATTATAGATATCTGTTTCAACATACATACAAGCAATGTTTTCACAGTATATCAAACTTTGTGTAGCAAAATGCTTTTAAAATTTGGGTTTAATTTTTTTGAAAATGCCTTAAAAAACTTGTAGAAGATTGAGAGTCGAAAAGCACTGAAATGGCTATAAAAATAGCGAGGAAATCACCAAAAAGTAGCTAAAAAGTTGTGAAAACGTTCGTAATGTATAATTTCAAAACACCAATTCAACGATTTCTTACGTTTTTTCGTGATCACGGAATATTTGCGTTCCGTGAGTATGTTACTTTGTTTAAAGTACTATTTATCGTGGGTACAGTATGTTCGGGAGGAGCAAGTTGCATTCTGTGGGTAGAGGGGTCATAAGGCGCAATTTGCGGGGCGGCGGATGGGCGAAATTGCTAAACATCGAAAACCTTCTTCGAAAACTGCGTGTGTAGATAAGATTCCGTTCGCTAAACTATAGCATTTATGAGAAAATTTAAATTGATCCGCTGTGACATCATGTGTAAAAACTAAGGCGAGCGAGATCTCACCAAAAAGAATGCATCAATATTATAACATTTTCTTAATTATTTTCACAAATATTAAACGTTCTATGTACGTTTTAAAACATCGTCTCCTGTGGAATTTTAAATTTTCTCTCTATTATTTTCGATTATTTTAAAACAAAAAAAATCCACGGACAAAAGACATTCAAAACCAAAAACAAAAAACGACATCTCAAACTATACTGAAGGTTTATTAATAATCATTTTAATATATTTTTACTAATCTGACATTTTACTTTTTTGCTATTTTATTCGTTCTTTGGATCTCAACGACCATCGATGGGAGAATAAAAAAAAACGCCAAAGTTTCTAATTCTTATCTCTTCTCGCAGAACTTCAACTACACAGCAAACTGAATCACCTCAATTCCTTCTGTTAATGTGATAAATTTTATGTTTTATGAGGTTGTTTTTTTTCTCGTTCTGTTCTTTCTTTTTGTTCAATTTTGTTTTTAATCCTTTACAGTATTTCAACGATTGTGAATATCGTCATTACTTTTTTAATCTATAGAAAAACTTCTTCTTCTTCTTCTTCTCCTTCTTCTTTTTCTTCTTCTTCTTCTTCTTCTTCTTCTTCTTCTTCTTCTATGTTCCCTGTCCTTTCAGGGCGTAGGCGATCATGGCTTTCCACGTCTCCCTCTCTTTTAACGCTCTTAATGCATTTTTTCCTGTTACACCACGCAACCCCCGTTCTGTCATCCACCTGCTCAGGCCCATCAAATATGTTAGCCGCTGCCTTTCTCTGTCTCTTTTTCCTCCTATCTAGCCTGTCAGTATCAGGTTCTCCATAGTTTTTAAACTTATTTGCCTGCCAGCATACTTAGATAGCTTTTTTTATTAGCAGAACGAAAAATATTTTTGGCGACCAGAGTTCAAATCTTGAAGCTTTTGCTCTGTGCAAAGGCAAGAAACTATCTCTTGTGCCTTTAGCCGTGGTTAAATTACGAGGGAAAGCTGGTTTTCTTGTCCTGAGCAGCAGTTGTTGCAAGTAATTATATAAGAATTGATACAATCACCGTCTTGATATTTTCTTTTTAATTCTCAGTGTAAATATTCATGCAGATTATCATACTCATTCAGTTTCAAACTGCACATAGGCGTCATCTGTCTGATCATCATTTCTCTCTTTACAATAACAGATTCTCATTTCTGAGCCTGGATTGACTTGTTCGGATTTTATAGTCGCAAAGAAATCTATTTCTATTATAATTAAGGATAATTCACTTTACATGCGTTATCATGTTTTCCGGGTCAAATCAATCTATTAATTTATCTTTTCCATCCAATGATATTGATTTTTGCTTTCTTATTCAGTCATGTTTAGTTTACACATCTTTTCTCTTCTTTAATGACCCGTTGCTTTAATGGACGTAGGGAATCATTACTCTCCACAACTTCCTATGCTGACTTTACCATAGACGAGGAATTTTTTAAGAAAAATGGAAACAAAAAGCGCACTTTCACTTACAATCAGAAAGAGATAGCTAAAATTTATTCGAATTTATTCGAATTTGAAATTAAGGCGACACTGTTAGTGTGACTCGTCTCTTATCCTTATCAATCAAGACGGCTGCTGTACCGTTTCAGCTACTAGTTTTAATACTCAGCAGAAAATAAAAGCTACCTATTAAAGCATTTCCTTGACAGATTTTGACGTTGTTATTTTACATACACGACTAGTTTTTGTAGTATCAATGATTTTTTATTAAATGTAGAATTTTCGACAATTATTAATTTTGACTAATATTCCTTTTATCTTAAATTCATATGCTTTTTTTTCACAACTTTACAGACCACCATTTTGCGACCTTCAATGATCAGCGCGAACCAAAAAAAAAAAACTCTAGCGGTTGTAGAATGATAATCTCAGTCAATTTAAATCTAACAACCGTAATGGAATTCGTTCGATTCTAGATTAACATAACGCTTATCTGAAAACTGATTTCAAATTTCTCCCTCATCTGTTACGCCCAGATATGCACTAATAACCTCTGGAACAGCATGAATCTATCTGTTCTGGACAGCGCTCTCGAGTTTTACTAAAATATGTAGGACTCTGGAAACAAACCTGTGAAGAAGTCGACAGGAACATTCCACCATCTAAACGATATGTGTTTAAAAAAATTGAGGTAATATTACTAAAATTAAAGAGTCGTAATATGTAGTTCTACAGAGGGATGCTGAGACTGCAGTATACTTAGAATATAAAAAGATCTATTAAAATTCATAATGAAGAAAATTCATAATGAGGAAAGAAGGCCCAGAAAGTTTGACACAAGTGGGATATTTTGAAAGTAAGTGAAACAGAGGAAAGTAACGCATAACCGGCCTTAAGAACTTGTGTAAATGGTTCACAGAACAGAGATTAAGAATGATAGTAAAAATTATAAAAAATGATTCTTTACTACAAAGAAGAAATTGTGGAGAGCCAGTATCGTTTACAATCTGAAGAGACACAGAAAATACAGAAGAAGACGGTAACTAAAATCAGAATATATGTGCATTCTTTAAAACGTGTTTCACACAATAGATAATCTGTTTATTACATCTATCTATCTATCTATCTATCTATCTATCTATCTATCTATTTATCTATCTATCTATCTATCCGTTGATGTCCGTCAGTGATTAAGAAAGTAATTGCTTTCTCTCTCGTTCTATGTGTGTGTCTCTTAGCAAGAATTCTTTCGCGTAGATAGAGTATATAGGCTCAACTACGTCAACAGAAACATTTTTATAAGCCATTATTTAAGCCGGAGACATTGGAAACTTATGTTCAAATATTCTCAGGAAACAAGTAAAATGGTCTACACTGTAGAAATATCCATTAAGAAAACTGACACAAAGAACTGATGTCGGTCTTCCATCAAAATAAATAAAAACTTGTAGCCTAAATGCACTTAAGAACTTAAGAGAAAAATAAACAGGCAATTAAATATATCGTTTTATACCCTCGGGCGTTATATATATATATATATATATATATATATATATATATATATATATATATATATATAACTGTAGCTATGAATCTCCGGAACTTCATTAATGTAATAGAGCACAATGAACAGAATTAGCAATAAAATTTGGTCTACCGGAAGTTAGACACGAGGACTCTTCAGTCGACAGGGTACAACACTGATCCTCCCACTCCCAGCTGAATGAGAGAGGCATCACCCATTGGGATGGCTTCTGGAACCGAGTATATTATAACAGCTATATATTTTTAGCCCAATATGAAATAAAAGTAAAATTATTTCAATATAGTTTTATATATATATATCTATATATATATATATATATATATATATATATATATTTTTAATCATATCACCCCGAGTAAGGCGGTAACGCCACTGAAGCGCAGGGGGCTACGTAAGAGTGAAAAGATTGGAAAAGAGAAAGCCAGAAACCACATCCTAAACAGGGAACAAGGGATGAGCCTCTTTACCTGTTCAATAAATGTGGGTGGAGTGTGAACCGGGCGATAGACTAGTCTATCTATATATATATATATATATTGCAAATTGCCTGAAGATACCACTCATGGGTACTGAAAATTGCCTGAAGACACCGCTCATGGTAGAAACCTAGGTCGCGTAATAACTTGTTTACAAATGAAAAATATTCATAAGTTCTACAATATAATTGTATTGAACATTTTTAATATAAATGTGCACTAGTCTAATCTTGACCAGAAACTAAGTAATTAAACAATATATATATAAAGAACTTTAGTATATATATATATATATATATATATATATATATATATATATATATATATGCCAGTAAGTAAGTTCAAGAGAAGATTCTTAAATAATCCTAATGAATCTTAGTAATTTATTAAGCCAAATATTAAACCTGATCCAACAGAGAACTCGATGTAAATTTATTTTACAGATCAGATATTCATTTTTTTCTTATGTATATTCAAACTTTACATTTGAGGAATAGCTATTTCAACAGGTTAATAGAACCTGCATTGTTCAACCCAAACCGAACGTAAAATGCAGAAATTCTCGTATACTGGAAGAGATAAGGAAGTTTGGTTAGGAAAATGCCAAAAATAGGAGAAAGGAAGAATAGGAGGGTGAGAGGGATTAGGAGTGGAGGGAAGTAGCTTGCCCAAGAGGTCAAAGGTAGTCGGCTGGAATAAACTTAAGGGTGTCACGTGTCTAGTCAAAGGTAACCGGTAGGAATACATATTTCAATAAAAAAGACCGACAAGAAAGATTTAATAAATTTTTTATTTAACTTTTCCAATATTCTAACATGTTTTCTTTTTTGTTAGTGATAAGGAATGTAAAAAACTCTGGTGGTTTCTAATCAAAATAACCTCATCAAATCTAAACTAGCGATCACTAACATAGTTTATGAATGTCATTGCGCAGGACAAGACAGCGTTTCTTGTTATAAATCAATTATCTATATTGAACATACTACGTATGAGAGACGTTTTACATGCTCCCTATCAAACCAACGTGTATTAAAACAAAATTATTAATATATAATTAACAAAAAACCCTTAAGCAAAATTTTGGTCGCAAATCAAAAAAGTACTAAAAGTAGTGTCCAGATGTAATCACACCTGTAGATACATCTTTTGGTCAAACAAGCTTGTATGAAAGGGATTTAAGATCCTTAAGTAACGTCTCCTTAATTTTGAAATTTTTCGGTTGTTCGCGCGTTCGTGAAAAATTCTATTGTACATTTGAAAAACATTGGAAAATCATGTATTATAAATCGCCTGAATATACCGAAAGATTGAAGCCTAGGTTGCGGAAATAACTTATTTCCAATATATATATATATATATATATATATATATATGTGTGTGTGTGTGTGTGTGTGTGTGTGTGTGAAACTGTAAATTTATCAAACCTAGTATAGACGCGTCGGGGAAAAATGGAAACAAAAAATGAAACGAACTAAGTACTTGAACATTAGTGAAAGTACTAGTCGAAAGAAAAAAAAACCGAGACGAGGAACCGAACACGTAAAGCGTTCAATAAAATAGCAGAACAATAAATAAGTAGCTAACCTAGAGTCAATGGACCTTTCTAGCTTTCACCAAATGTATCGTGAGAGCAAGTTGGCCTGACGAACCATTTGGTGAAACCATGGTAGGTCCGTTGGCTCTAGGTTAGCTACTTACTCAGGTATATATATATATATATATATATATTCATGTAGATAGGTGAATATGAATATGTCTGTTCTGTCACTGATATTGAGCGCTTTTAAATAAGTACCACGCATATATAATATATAAATAATATAATATATATAACAAATTGCATATATATATATAATTATATACATACACTTTTCACACACACACACACACACATACATATATATATATATATATATATATATATATATATATATATAATTCAAAAGGAAAAGCAGGAAGGTAAATCCCAAAGACACGATCCTAATTAATTAATATTAATATTTTAATATTAAAAAAATGACACAGATGGAGGGCTCAATGTAATTAAAATTACAGAGCCATCTTAGGGATTTCATGTTGAAATGATCATTTAACGGTTTTGAACTTCGATATTTATTTTATTTCATATATATATATATATATATATATATATATATATATATATATATATATTCAATAAATCAAGTCATAATATTGCATTCTGTACCATATATTACAATTTGTTTTTTTTTATCGTACTTTCACGAGACTCATATTTCGGTGTTCAAAAAAAAATTCCGAAATGTTGTCAGCACTTGTTAGTAAGGTTTCTGTTGTAGGACGACCTTTAATATCGGTTGACTCTTCAATAGTAGTTCTATTAGTAAAGTGGTTTCCCGTTGCTTTCTGCACTGTTTCACGTGCTCTCAGAGTGGCATTCATCCAACCCTAGAGAGTCCAGTTTACCCTGCTATTTAACCCATATCTGCCCAGCTAGAAAAAAGAAACGGATAGCTTCATGTATTTTCCAAGCGTATTTTCGCAAAATTGAAAGCAGAAGACTTGACCTGAGTTATAACCCAGCTCGTCCATTTCGACAGAGGATTTCCAGGATGGGTTCACCTGCACACACTGAATTCAAGCATCCAACTACTGACGGCACATTAACCTTCCTGCCTTCTTTAAGTGGCTTTCATTTTAATTAAAATTCCACGAAAAGTTATGGCCCGCTAGCGTTGTCAATGTCACCGCTGCAACTGATGCTGCTTCAGTCTGACATTTACTACTCCTTGACCGGCAAATCAACCTCCTCTCTAATTAAGCTAAAATTAATTACATTAAAAGCAGTTTTAATTATGAACTATCGGTCAGCGTTTTAGATGGGACTAAAATAAACCAATTAAATATAAATATTTCATAATGATCCCGATGCGAGCCTTTGTCAATAGGCGTATGTTTTTAAGATGTTTATTTGTTACACGTATATATGCGCGTGTACACAAATATATACGCACACACGCACGTGTAAATATGTGAATATACGTATAGAAATTCCCAAAGTAAGAATGAATGTATTACGTTTATATAACAATAATATATAGGTTTAAGTTATGCTATATTTATGGGTTAATGTGTTCAATAATGGGATAAGGGAGTATGTAAAGGCAAAAGCGGCGATTGAAGTCAATGCTCGGAGGCAACAACCTGTTTCATACTTAAACGCAATCATCAGGCCTGAAAGTTACCACTGGGTATTTACTTCAATATATATATATATATATATATATATATATATATATATATATATTCTAAACATATACTGCTAAATATAAGAGACAATGAATGTCTTTTATGTTTAATCATGAGCCGTTCTAAACATCGTATTTTGGCTTTAACTTCAGTTGAAAATAAAGACAAAAATTCTCCAACATTTGGATAATTTTTTATTAATTTGGTTCTAAGCTTTCATGAGCTATCTTCAGAGAGGTTTTTAAGACAGTAATACAATAACATCCACCATCACCGACGATTTTATTTTGTGTCGACATAAAACTCCGCTAGGCAACGGCAATAGTTACCAAAATTAACAAACGCAGTTCGCAAATTTGCAATGCGGTTCGATGACGTCACACCGCATGATAAAATAAACATAACACTATTAACTTAAATCTGGCCATAACACATTACATTGCATTTGAATACATGGTTTTGTTGTCATTTCGCGCTAGCTTAGAATTAAATTAATAAAGAATTATCCAAATGTTGGAGAATTTTTGGCTTTATTTTCAACTGAAATTAAAGCCAAAATACGATGTTTAGAACGGCTCATGATTAAACATAAAAGACATTCATTGTCTCTTATAATTAACAGTATATGTTTAGAATATTATCTGCTACTTCGATACATTATATATATATATATATATATATGTGTGTGTGTGTGTGTGTGTGTGTGTGTGTGTGTGTGTGTGTGTGTGTGTGTTTTCCATAAAGTTAGTGTGCACTTTATTTATACCGCAAATACAAATAAAGTTATAATTTTTATTAAATGCACACAAACTTTATGGAAGCCCTATATATATATATATCACTGTAGCTATAACTCTCCGGTACTGCATTAATATAGAGCACAAGTATTTACTTAATGCAATGTAGGAATACCCTGCATTAACAGAATTAGCAATAAAACTTGGTTTCCCGGAACTTAGACACGAGGACACTTCAGTCATCAGGGACAACGCTGATCCTCCCACTGATATATATATATATATATATATATATATATATATATATATATATATACACACATGACAGGTGTCCCTAAAGTCCATATGCACTTTATTTCTATTGCAAATACAAATAAAGTTATAAATATTTTTAAAGCGCACACGAAATTTATATACATATATATATATATATATATATATATATATATATATATATATATATATATATATATATATATATATATATATATATATATATATATATATATATATATATATATATATATATATATATATATATATTGCAATTTATTAAAAGAGTTTATAAAAACATAATATCACTACACTTTCATGTACCGTGTCTCTTCAGGACGTAGGTGATCATGACTCTGAAAAACCTCCTGTCTTTTGAACCCCGTAGTAAAGCTCGTGTCTCTGCTATACCGCCTCATACCTGTTCCGGTTAACATTTACGCAAGCTCGTTATGTATGTATATATATATATATATATATATATACATTGGAATTTTATTTGAATTGTTTATGATATCACTACACAAGAATTTATATGTTTCAGAACAAAGCACTTACTCTTTAGTTGATATGTTAAAAACAATTTCACTAAAAGTCTTGAAAAGTTTTTTTTAACATATCACCTGAAGAGTAAGTGTTTTGTTCTGAAACATTAAAATTTTTGTGTCGTGTATTATGTTTTTATAAACAATTGTAATAAATTACAACATTAAGCTCTACTCTGTATCGAGCACTCTTTATAAAAAAAATTGTTTTTAATCTACATGTTCTTTCACAATTTTGGAATATATATATATATATATATATATATATATATGTGTGTGTGTGTGTGTGTGTGTGTGTGTGTGTGTGTTAAATTTTAATGATGCTTAGTGCCAAAATTTCTGGTTTTTTTCCCGTAGTATACTGGTAGAAAGGCATTTTGGGCAAGCAGGTTTTTTTTTCTCAAAGTGCTCCGTAACAAGATAGAGATAGAGCTTAGAATTAATGTGGAGAAGTTTGTCACTCATCTGCGTAGTGTTTTTTCAGCCATGCCGACTTTCAAGTTTCGTGAAGGTGGACAAAGCAAATAGCCCTGAAAAGTGAAGACATTACAATAAAAACTTCCTTCAAGAAACTTTGAAGTCTGCTTGACTGAACAAGAAATAACTCTGCTCAGCTAAGTAACAAACTTCTCCACATCAATTATATATATATATATATATATATATATATATATATATATATATATATATGCATAGAATAGAATAAAATAAAATAAACTCCGATGTTCAAATCAGTTGTATGGCGATTTCTACATGAAATCCCTAAGAGAAATTTCACGCATCATCGGCAACTTCTTTATTTAAAAATAAACCAAGATATTTTACCGGCGAAAGTTAAAAAAATATACGTCACAGAAAAATTAAAGGTGTGGGATTAATTGGGAAGCAGACAGAAATCAGTATCTTTTTTTAGATTTTGAAAAACCTTAACTTTACCTTCCTGCTTTTCTTTTTGGATTAAAGTTTTATATTTAATATATATATATATATATATATATATATATATATATATATATATATAGAGTGAGGTAAATTACTAAATATACATATGAGGTGGTTATACATATTATAGTATTATTATTCCGGTGTTAATAAAATTTAAGTTTAAATCTATTAAAGTTTAAAATATGTACCTGATTATTGCATAACGCATAAAACTCCGAGCCGTTCCATAGACGTAGAATAATATATATATTTACACTACTGGTCATAATTATTAAGCTACACCAGTGTTTTAAAAATGATGCATTTCATACTATTTTTTAGTATTTATTGGCAATTAAATAATTGTAAATGAAGATAAAATGGTTCTTTTGTTAATATCACACAATAACATGTGCTTCAAATGGATTTATAAATATTTAATAATTAACTGCATTGCAGTTTCATCAATGAAGGAATGAAGAAAATTTAGGCTGATTCAGACGAGTTTATCATTGCCTTCTTGCCTTGTAAAATTTTGCAAAGTAATCATAACAAAAGAACCATTCTATTTTCATATAAAATTATCCACTTGGCAATAAATACTAAAAATAGTATGAAATATATCCTTTCGTTTAAAACAGTGAGGTTGCCTAATAATTATGGCTGGTAGTGTATGATAGATAGATAGATAGATAGATAGATAGATAGATAGATAGATAATGGAAAGGCTGAGATAGATAGATAGATAGATAGATAGATAATGGAAAGGCTGAGATAGATAGATAGATAGATAGATAGATAGATAGATAGATAGATAGATAGATAGATAGATAGATAATGGAAAGGCTGAGATAGATAGATAGATAGATAGATAGATAGATAGATAGATAGATAGATAGATAGATAGATAGATAGATAGATAGATAGATAGAAAGGCTGTGATAGATTACTCAGGCAGTTATCTTTCTTTTCCCCGCGGATAATTGCGACTATACGTGCATGCTCATATTATTCGGGGGAAAAAGAAGAGTCAGCCTACCGAGTTCGTTGTTTTAATTTTCGGATAAATACTTCTGAAAAAGGATGAATCCAGTTCTTTTCCTAACCACTATGAATTAATAATCAAGGCAGACAAGACTCTCTTTGTTGGCAACCAGTCTAGATCAAGAACAACACTGAATCCCAAACCTTACATACCCATGTGTAATGTGTGCAGGTAACTGCTACTACTTTCATGTACCGTGTCTCTTAAGGACTTAGGTGATCATGGCTCGTAACAATCTCCTATCTTTTGAACCCCTTAGTAAAGATCGTCTCTCTGTTATACCGCCTCATACCTGTTCCGGCTAATATTTACACAAGCTCATTATGCGTGTTATGGCGAATGAAACTAGAATTAGACCTCGGCTCTCCGATTTCTCATTCAGAGTCGCTAACCATTATACCAAAATGCATATCTACTCTCTATATCATCATCATAATTTATCCATCACACCCAATAGTGCATAGGGCAGCAACTTTTTGTTGCTGTTTCTGTAACAAACTGTTTTTTACGAGGCAGGGTTGTTAGCCTCTGCACCCGACCCCCAAACCTGGAGGACAGGTAGACCGTTCTTGGTCCTTACGTTTACAGCACCTGGTACTCCAAAATGGTCACCCATTTAAGTACTGACCAGGCTCGATGTTGCTTAACTTCGGTGATCGGTGTATTCAACACGATATAGCCGTAGACTATGATCCTTCCTCTAGATAGGCAGCAAGAATTATTTCAACAAGCTATCTTTCAATTTAAGCAATAGTGTCTGCCTATTTCGATTAAATTGTTAAAGTTTCGATTAAATTCGTTTCATTCATTTACGCACAAAATCCTTTGGGAAAGGTATTGATCCATTTCTTCTCTCTCCAGCTATGGTTAAGGACAGATTCTATCGCCTTGGTTGGCAACCGGTCTACCGCAGAAAGTAATGGCAACCTACTGCACGATAATCTTCTGCTCAGTCAGTCATGTCTCTTTCGATACATGGTCGCCCAAGTGTTAAGCACTTAACTGTATGACTGACTGGACGCATTCTCTCCTTACCTGTAATACGATTACACACACACACACACATACACACACACATACACACACACACACACACATGCATATATATATATATAAAAATTCTAAATTATATTTTAGAACATGTACAATTTTTTAATATATATCCACTACAAATAGTACATTTGTTTCGACATTGAAACTTCAATGTCTCATCAGGCGGTGTGGACAGGAATGAAAAGGCTTTTATCTTATATTTGGTCAGTTGTGTGTGGCATGTTGGTGGGGGTTAGTGATAAGGGAATAAGTCTTGTGGATTGACCGTTAGAATTTTGAAGAAATTGGCGTATGGGATGTTGGAAATTTTTTCCACATTTTTGAGCAGAAAATCTTCTCACTTTTCCATTACTTTCTACGGTAGACTGGTTGCCAACCAAGGCTACAGAACCTAATCTGTTTCGCTATTTAACCCACAGCTGTCGGGAGAAGCAACGGATTAATACCTTTTCGTAGGGT
Organism: Ascarosepion bandense; assembly: GCA_037127315.1. NCBI lineage: Eukaryota > Metazoa > Mollusca > Cephalopoda > Sepiida > Sepiidae > Ascarosepion > Ascarosepion bandense. The sequence continues at coordinate 225,337 of JBBBDQ010002191.1, forward strand.
TTTTGCACGCGAGTGAATGCAACGAATTCAACTGGAATATCAACAAGGCACATGACAATTAACTGATGAGCTCTCCAATATTCATGTTTAGTTCAATTACTTTCGACCATTTTAGACATTCTGGAAAAGTGGATGTTTCTAGTGTAGTAGACAAGATCTTACTGACTATAAAAATCATTTAACATGCGTAGATAATAATAATAACAATAATATTAATAATAATAATAATATGTATAAAATATTTCACACATTTATTTTCGACAATCAAACTCTGTGAAACCGTTTCAATAATGACATCACTTGTAATTATTTAAAAATATGAAATGTAGCGTTTCGAAAATATCCAACAAAATATTACCTACGTATCAGAATATGTTCCTTCTAAGAATAAAATCCGTCATTAAATAATATATTTCATTCGCTTACACACACACACGCACACACACACACACACACACATATTTATATATATATATATATATATATATATATATATATATATATAATGAGATTATTGTACATCGAGTATATTGACACCAGCACTCAATGTGCGATATTATATATATATATATAATATAATTATATGTTTATATATGTATATATCTTTATTTATATATATATATATATCCGAGTGAGTATAGAATGAGGAGAGAAAAAAGAAATATTTTTTCCGTCCAAAACATTAATTTAAAACAGTGCTCGATATATGATGTATAGAGCTGTGAATATTTATTATAAATTATGTTTTAGAACATGTACATAATTTCTTCTATATATGTCCTCTTCTCTACAATCATATGGCTGTTTTAGTGTTTTGGGACCCAAACACATCATTGGGTCCCAAACACTTAAACAGCCATATGATTGTAGAGAAGAGGACATATATAGAAGAAATTATGTACATGTTCTAAAACATAATTTATAATATATATATATATATATATATATATATATATATATATATATATATATATCCTAAGAAGAAAAAGACGAGAATTCGTTTTGTTCTCTCTTTGTCTCTTTTTGACCGATAAGGAAGTAACGTAGCGCGTTTCTGATTGGTCGCACGGTATTTCAATATCAGCAGTGGCATTTATTTATATGCCCATTGTTGTGTGCTTGGTGGATGTTCACAGGTTCAATTCTTACTGAGAGGCACTTTTCGTTTGAAATGACTCATTTTTTTTTTTTTTTGGTTGTTGATCCTGTCGTCTAACGAAGTAACCTTCTTAGTATAAAAACATCTTGACTTATTCCCGACTTTTTCTTTCCAGATAATTTTTCTTTCAATCTATTGTTTCTCATAAACCCAATGAAAATAGTTACAATAAAACGATGTAGAGTAATCCTACTGCTTGAGTACAAACTGTGAAAAATAACCATTTTTTGCATTGAATCATTACATACAATGAGAAATGTATACTATTTGAGAATAGTAACCGACTAGACCAGTGATTAGATGCAAGTATATATATATATATATATATATATATATATATATACTTGCAACATTCCATCATTGGAACAACCCTATTTCTTTATTCGATATATATATAAATATATATATATGTGTGTGTGTGTGTGTGTGTGTGTGTGTGTGTGTGTGTGTGTGTGTGTGTGTGTGTGTGTGTGTGTGCCAGAGTAAATAAACTGCAAACATTATGTTTGCTTATTTTTAATAAAATCCGTTTATACTCACGGATAATTTTTCGCGTTTTACAATCAAAAATGTCAGAAATGAGCTGTAACCTTGACAGATGATATTTTCTTGCTTTAACACGAGCATGGCCTTGACATTACAACATATAAAAAAAATTCATTTTGGATAATTTTCACGTTCTAATGAACGCTAGAAATTTGGCAACCGTTATACTTGAAATAGAAAGAAATTAACAGTAGTTTTTAGCAACACAGTATTCCGGTTACATTTTTTACCATAACTCACAGCCCTGAAGATGATCTTGGAAAGAGGTTGAAAGTACTTGGGTGCTTTGAGAAATGAATGAAAACAATATCTGTCAACGTTACAGCTCGTTTCTGATATATTTCGATTGTAATATGCGAAATATTATCCGTGAGTATGAACGGATTTTATTAAAAGTAAGCAAACATATTGTTTTCATTTATTTAAAGTGACAGTCGGCTCGGAACGAGAAACCGAGGA
>JBBBDQ010002191.1:230000-232500 GCA_037127315.1 Ascarosepion bandense
TATTTTTTTCGTTCGTTAGATAGCAAATAACAGCTACACACACACACACACACACACACACACACACACACACACACACATACATACATACACATACGAACAAACACACAAACAAATATATGTATATATTTGTGTGACCGTTAAATTAATTTAATAACATTGTTTTAACACATTTTCGAATAGCCGGCAGCGCCTAGAATATTTCAAGGACGGATATTCCAAATGTTGTCAGGTTATGTCAGAAAATGCATCATCTATTTTTAAACATATGATCTTACACTCAAGAAAATTTTTCAGCATTTGTTTAAAATTCACTATACAGCCTTTAAACATATTTACTGATTTGAATCATGCTTTCATCTTGGTGTTTGAAATATCTCGGCGCAATTCCACAAAGAAATCTTTTTTTTTAATCTTTTTTTAAAGAAATTGTTTCAAGTAATCTAAAAGATTTTGAGGACATCTTTCTTACTCATAAACTATAGTAATTTCAGTTTTCTCTGTAAAAGTTTGGTTAAATTTTGCATTTCTTTTTAGTCTGCTGTAAAAGGCAACACGAACAATATGACATGTCTTCCTTTCTTTGTTTCCTATAACTAGATCTTGCCCTCTGAACTGGTCTGGGTAATTCACTTTAATTTCCTGATCAGTTTATATCTCAAGCAACTACGTTTTTACGTAATATACATTTTTGTTCTCTTTGCTGGTTGGGTTGTAGGAAAATGTCACCAAATCTCGAAATTTTTTTTCAATATCCTTGCAGACTCTAGTTCTGTTACGGCCTAAACTACCTCAAGTCTTTCTTGAATCTATTATTATTATTATTATTATTATTATTATTATTATTATTATTACCTTCGTCCGCATGGTAGTCGTTTTTAACCGCAGACGTTGCATTATAGTTGCTCTTCATCAGGTCTTATGACTTAAAACAGAGATTACCACAAATTTATCTGTCTTTTCACGTTCTTTCAGATATACTGTGTATTCGAACTACATCAGCTATCTGCCATGTTTCTTTGTTGTTTATTTTTTGTTTCTATTGTTTTTATTTTTATTTTTTGGTTTTATTATTATACCAGATCCAGTCATCTAAACAGGTTTCCGAGATCTGTTTCAATCTCAAAGTGATAGAGAATTTTATCGTTCATTTTCATGGACTGATTCCAATCAATGCATATACAATTAACATAAGTGATCAAAACATAGCCGCTTACACATTTCTCAGAAGAACACCTTACCCCTCCTATCACGAATATTTTCTAAGAAATTATTATTAAAAAATAATAAAAGTGTAGAAAGATAGCAGGGCATTCCTTCAAATGTGTAGTTTAGATAAACTTTGCAAAAAACTAAAAAATGCAATCCTTAATTATAACATATATTTTTATGAAAAATTCCATTGACAATCAAGGGATTTTTATTTTTATTTTTTTACTATTATACCAAATCTAGTCATCTAACCAGGAATCCGAGATCTGTTTCAATCTCAGTGATAGAGAATTTTATCGTTCATTTTCATGGACAGATTCCAATCAATGCATATACAATTAACATAAGTGATCCAAATATATTCGCTTGCACATTTCTCAGTATAACACCTTAACAGCGTAGACAGATAGCAGTGCATTCCTTCAAATATGTATTTTAGACAAACTTTGTAAGAAACAAAAAAATTCAATCCTTAATTAAAACATATATTTTATGAAAATTTCCATTGACAATCAGGGGATTACTTTTTGTTAACTTTTATCAATTCTCTCTCTATTTCTCTATCTATCTATCTATCTATCTATCTATCTATCTATCTTTATATATATATATATATATATATATATATATATATATAAATTATAAATTATATATATATTATTTTAGATGAATTTTTGCAATTGTTATCAAAACGCGACAATTTAATCTAGGCAACAAGCAAGACAAATTTGAAGTCTGAAGAAAAAAAAAATGGCGTCGGCATTTACAACAAAAGCGAAAGTTCTGCTGATTTCCGTCAAGTGTATGGTGCTTACCACAAGTTTTTTTTTTCTTTTTACGTAGCTGTTTTAAAACTGTCGTGACCTGGCCAATCACAGCTCGTAATATTTAAACAGTCTTCGTCAATTAATCACAAATATCAAGCATTTGCTTTTAATTTTACTGAAATTTACTGAAATGTAATATATTCGTAATCATTTCTTTTTCTTCGCCGACGTGAATTAAACTATTGCGCATGTGTGCAATAAGGAAGCGAGGTTTACTTTCGTTTTTTTTATAAATGTTCCTTAATAATATCTGGGCAATACAATGCTTTCTTTATTATATATTTCTTTACTGTGTACTCATTTTATCGTTTAATGCATTTTTGCCGTTAAAGCGAACAACTGTCAGTACTAAAAAAAAAATTAACTGTGAAATTCAATTGTAAAAAATATTAACATCAGAAAAATGTAAAATTTGTATTCATGTATTTTATAGTATTTATTCAAATTTTTGCATATACCAT
>JBBBDQ010002191.1:235000-310000 GCA_037127315.1 Ascarosepion bandense
ATTAGCAACATTCAGGTTTGTTACCATTACCCACCAACTAAGAGCGCTCACCATCATTGTTTGTTCTCTGTCAACGTTCAACAAGAGTCGATTAATACCAATCGGCGCATTTTTCTTTGCAGAGGATTTCAATAACATTCAGCTGCCACGTAGGCACTTTCTCGTCAAATGTCATTTCGCCAGACTGATAGATATAGATCACTGCCACAAATTTTTAAGCTCTACTTCCAAATCACAAAAATCTACCTTTGACATCATTAATCAAAAATATTAAATAGGTCGCTTCCCTTTCGGAGCAACATTCGTATATTCTAAACTAGCAGGATAGCCCGGCGTTGCTCGAGTGTAAAGAAATCTTTAAAACTTATCCATGGTCCTGGAGCTCAGACTCTTTGGACAGTGGCACGAAAGACTAAAGCGAAACCGTAGACTGAAAGAAAAATCAATGGATGTAAGTCAAATTTTGATATCCTGTTAGCGATATCAAATAAGTTTTTTTCGTCATAAACTGAATTTTGAAGGCTAAATAAGTCGTCTGAGTAAATGGTATCATGGCTGAGACTAAGAACTACAATTATACCTACTTAGAGCCAAACCCGAAGCAAAAACTAAAATAAAAGGGCTGAAAAAATACAGACATACAGACAGATAAACAGACACACACACAAACATCTTGCCTTTTATATATATATATATATATATATATTATCGATTTTCTGCACTATTGTAAGAACTGCAACCTTGAAACTTCTGAATATCGTTTTTTATGTCTTTGTCTATGAGTGTATCAAATTTGATTAAAATCGGATCACTCCTTTCATAACCCGATTTTGTCGATTATCGATTTTTGATATTTATCGTGGGTACCCCGACACAAAATCTAGCTAAAAACACTCGCAGACGCTTATAGTACAACTGTGTAAATTTTCAAGAAAATCGGTTCAGCCGTTTCGGAGTCTATATGTAACGGACACACACACACAGATAGACACACACAAAGTTTCATTTGTAAATAAGTTTAGATTAGATTCTTCTGATTATTTTAAACGTTATATTTATTTGAGTAGATGTTCCAGATTTTTAATTTAATTTGCGTTCAAAGCAATAAGATATAATGTCAGGATTATGAATAAAATCCATTAATTCTTTATAAATTAGTTTACGTTTCATATACGAAATATAAAATTAGCAGGCACGGCTTCAAGGTATCCGAACAAGAGATGTGCATTTATTAAAGGGATAATTAAACATGGGTTTTGAAATCTTTCCGTGGATAAACGGTTAAAATTCACGTTGGGCGAGACTGTGTTTTCCACTGAAAGGGAGAAGGTATGTTTTCTTTATTAAGACTCTTAAGCTCATACGCCGGTAGACATAAATTTACACTGCTTAAAGAAGAAGTAATGTCACATTATGAATATTTTGGATTCTTCTTCTTCTTCTTCTTTATGTGTCGTGTTCCTTCAGGACGTAGGCGATCATGGACTCCCATTTTCCACTTTCTTTTGTCTCTCACAACACTTTTCCTCTTGGTATTCCTTCCAACCCCTGCTTCGCCATTCACCTGCTCAAGCCCATCAGGTATGTCACGCGCTGCTTTACCCAAACTCTCTTTCCCTCTGTCCGTCCTGTGAGTATTAGATTCTCCAAAGTTTTCTTCCGCATTACGTGTCCTAGAAACATCAGCTGTATCTTTCTGATGTTAAGAATAACTTTCCTTTTCGTTTGCATCTTCTCCAAGATCTTGCCGTTTCTCACATGTTTGGTCCATCCTCAGCAACCTTCTGTAGAACTACATTTCTGTTGCTTCGAGTCTTCTTCTCATCTTTGAGAATATCGTCCAGCATTTGCTACTATTCAAGGGGAAAGTATCACATAACAGTCTAGTTTTGTTTTGTTTTTAAAGGATTTTCCTGTCTCTCAATACTCTGCTTAGCTTTTGAAATGCGCCCTAAAATATATATATATATATATATATATATATTTTAATCATATCACCCGAGCAAGGCGGTAACGCCACTGATGCGCAGGGGGCTACGTAAGAATGAAAAGATTGGGAAAAGAGAAAGCCGGAAACCACATCCTAAACAGAGAACAAGGGATGAGCCTCTTCACCTGTTCAATAGACGTGGGTGGAGTGTGATCCGGGCGATAGTTTAGTCTATCTACTCCAATCAACATTTAACACAGATAAACATTACAAATCAGTTATAAAACAAATGTGGAGAATTTTTAGCTGCACTCAACCAACTCAAAGACAAAATGGAAATGTACTTAAAAACATGGAATTTCATCAAAACCATAGAATATATATATATATATATTTTATGATAATGTTTTCAAACTCTATCAGCGGATGATGGCAAAGTTTTCAGACTCTACTTGAATTTATCTAAGCGGTGTGACACGGAAGTTTACAGTTTGTATGTCAGTCAGTTAAGTGCTATGCGTGATACACGCTTGGGCGATCATGTCTCGAAAGGGACATGACTGACTGGGCAGAAGATTATCTCGCAGTAGGTTGCTATTGCTTTCTGCGGTAGACTGGTTGCCGACCAAAGCTATAGAACCCAATCTGTCCTGTTATTTAATCCCTAACTGGAAGGAATAGACGGATTAATACCTTTCCCAAGGGTATTTGCGCGTAAGTGAATGCAAGGAATTCAACTGGAATTCGAACTCGGTTCCCCGATTTCTCGTTCCGAGCCGATATCTACTGCGCCACAATGCACATGTTTTGTATGTACGCTAAAGAAATAATGACGATGTTAATAAACTATTAGTTTTTATCTAAAAAAGTGAAACATGCTTGATTAAAGACACATTTCCTACTTATTCTTTACGTATTCTATTCATATATATAACACAAACATCTTGCCTTTTATATATATGTATTATCGATTTTCTGCACTATTGTAAGAACTGCAACCTTGAAACTTCTGAATATCGTTTCTTATGTCTTTGTCTATGAGTGTATCAAATTTGATTAAAATTGGACCACTCCTTCTATAACCCGGTTTTTTCGATTATCAATTTTCGATATTTATCGGGGGTACCTCGACACAAAATCTAGCTAAGAACACTCGCAGACACTTATAGTACAACTGTGTAAATTTTCAAGAAAATCGGTTCTGCCGTTTCGGAGTCTATGGGCAACGGACACAGGCACGCACAGACATTTCCATTTCTAAATAAGTTTATATATATATATATATATATATATATATATATATATATATATATTTGTGCCAACGAAACCCTTCACAAGTGTTGGCCTAAAGGTTCCTCGGGTTTGGGAAAAACAAAATGACGTCTACTCTTTTTAAAACTATTTTGTGTTTCTGTGGGTACAAACCTTTATTTCTCTCTCTCTCTCTCTCTCTCTCTATATATATATATATATATATATATATATACATATATATATATTTAATTTAATTTAGCGCATAAAGATTATGACAGGCCTAGTAAATAAATAACCTCAAAACACGAGCAAAATATTTTAAATTTATTTAGTGTTATATATATATATAGTGTTATATATATATATAATATATATATAATATATATATATATAATATAGTGTTATATATATATATAGTGTTATATATATATATAACACTAAATAAATTTAAAATATTTTGCTCGTGTTTTGAGGTTTTTTATTTACTAGGCCTGTCATAATCTTTATGCGCTAAATTAAATTAAAAGTAAATGCCAGTAACTATGCTATTATCAACATTTACTTACAAACTGAATATTCAGATTGTATAATGCAATTTCACACCCCAACGTATGTTATTATAAATATTTTGAATAAAATCAAGTCAGCTGAACTTCGCCTTGTGTACTTTCTATGTCACTGTAGGCATACAGTGAATTATTTTGCGTCTTCGCATGTGTACGGGCCTACGTTGAATAATTACATTATTTTCTAATGAATAAAACCAGCTACAAATGTTTGACAGGCTCTGGTTTCTGTGCTGTATCACCGGAAATAAGCTTTCGCAAATAATAAACTCAGTAGTTGCATGTGGTTAAATTCGTATAATGTAACGTATTGAAAATTGAAAATATGGAAATAGCAGAAAGATTTGAACGAAAAATATCTGCAGCAATTTTACAGGAAAATGACACAGTGAAGTTGTAAAACGACATTTGATTTATCGATATTTGACCCGTCTCTCTGAGACAGGTTTGTCATTTAGCATATTCATGGCTTATTCATGTTTACATCGAATAGAAATAATGTCGATTATTTAGAAATGGTCTGAGCAGTATGTAAAGAAGTGTTCTATGTTTCATAAAAATTCTTTGATAGTTGCTTTTGATTTTGTCCTGATTTTATTTTAGAAATGGAATCGGAACAATATTCTACACATACAGTCATATACGTGTTTATACGTCTATGCAGAAAAATACATATGTTGTACTTATTTACAAAAGATAGAAAGATAGTTTTTTTTTTAATCATTTCACCCCGAGCAAGGCGGAAACGCCACTGATGTGCAGGGGCTTACATAAATGTAAAAAGATTAATTAGAAAAGAGTGAGGAGTACAAACTAGTTAGAAAGGAACAATAGAAAGCTGAGAAAGCAGGTGCGATGACAGATACATAGGTGGAGAGAAAGGGAAGGTTATACAGGGGAGGGGAGAGAGCTAGAGTCCAGTGGTCAGTAGATGAGTATTGACTTTGCATTTAAATTTCTGGAGGTTGTAGCCGTCAGGAAAGCTAGAATACGGAAGCGAGTTCCACAGGCGGGAAGTGCGAGAGAGGAAGCTGCAGGAGTAGAATTGTCGTCTGCATTTGGCTAACCTGACTGTGAATGGGTGGGACCCAGTTGCCAGTCTGGTTGCACGAGTAAACACCTGTTGAGGAGGCATCAGTGACTTAAGCTCGTCCAAGCAGAAGCCATGAAAGTATTTATAGAAGAGACAAAGGGAGGCCACATTTCGACGATAGGGAAGTGGCTGCAGTCGAGTCGCCAGATCAGTACCTATCACATTACAGACTCTCCTTTGGAGCTTGTCAAGAACACTGAGGAGAGCGGCAGGGGCACCTGACCATAAATGGCAGCAGTACTCCATGCACGGACGGATGGTTGACTTGTATATATGCAGGATGGATTCAGGTGGAAAAAACATCCTGGATCGACTACATAGATAATGAACAGCCTGAGATAGATAGATAGATAGATAGATAGATAGATAGATAGATAGATAGATAGAGATACACTGTCGAAAAACAAAAACAAATACATTTCGTCTGCGAAATGTACCTGTTTTCCATTGTAAACTCTCGTAAAAATCATGTAATTCTCTAACTAAAATAAAAACAATATATTTTATCAAAATTTCTAATGTGTTAGAAGAGATTAAATTTTTTTTAAAATTTATTAAAAATAATTTGATATTTCATCATAATAATAATATAATCATTTTTATGGATAGAGGGATAAAGTTCGTTTATATTAAGTTTGGGGCCTTTTTTATTCATACTATGCTGTTTTTGTAGCGATTTCATGGAGGTACCTAAAACTGTTAATCATAAAAATTAGTAATTTCCCGACAGGAAAAAATTGCGATCAATTGGCGAAAATGTAATTCTTTCGGTTGAAATCAGTCAAATCATTTTTTATATGAACAGGCCTTCAGGAAATTACATTTCCCATGTCCGCTAAATGTTTTAGCTTTTCTAGTACTAGTGCGAATTTCGTTTCAAACATTTTATTTTTATTTAGCTTGTATATTTCGTTATTTCCTTTTCCAGTAACATGTTGGGTTTGTGGCCGAGTGGTTAGAACGTTCGGTTTTTGAACATGAAGTTCGAATCTCACCAGGTTCGATTTTTCAGAAGGTGACATATTGATGTTATCTGTCTGCGGCATCTTTGGAAAGTGCCTGAAAACCATATCGTGTGTTGAGGCTTGTGAGTGAAAGCCGTCGATGGTTGTGCTAGCAAAAATTCACAAATCATCGTGACCGAGATTTTGATTGTCCTGACTTTTGTTTACGCTAGATAGCGGGACAGACTGGGTCCAGACTGTTGTTTACGCTAGATAGCGGGACAGACTGGGTCCAGACTGTTGTTTACGCTAGATAGCGGGACAGACTGGGTCCAGACTGTTGTTTACGCTAGATAGCGGGACAGACTGGGTCCAGACTGTTGTTTACGCTAGATAGCGGGACAGAATGGGTCAAGACTGTTGTTTACGCTAGATAGCAGGACAGACCAGGTCTTTCTGCCTTTGGTGGCAATTGGTATGAATTAAAAACTTCCAGCTATGGGTTACCGACCCGGAATTGTTGGTGAGTATGACCGCGGTGTTCTTCCAAGAATGAAACGAATCTGGAAATGGATTTGGACGGGAATACGATAGACGAACAGTTACTAAGGTCCTCTCAGGATATCATGATGGCCTCTGTGGGTGTTGAATAAACAAAAATGTGCAGGAGCAGGCATCTGCATCGGGGATTACATAGTCCTAGTAAACAGAAATCCTTGGATACACTGCTGCTTTTGGAAAAGTTCAAATGATAAGTTTTTTTTTTAATCTTTTGTTTGTAATTTTTTAACGTCTGTCTATAGCAGTTCAGCACTATTTCCTTTCTCCCTATCAAAATTTTCTTGTTTCTTAATATTCTGATTAGCTTATAGAAAGATTTATGAAATTTGAAGCCATGTTTACCGATTCATGTAAGAAAACAGTTGTATACATAAGTTAGCTTTGACATTCTTGAATTAGACGCATGATATCAATATGAAAGTTTGTCTAATGAGATACCGATACGCTCACCAACGGTTGGCTTGAAACCAGTGACATTTGACTTCACGGGAAAGGGAGGGAATGTGTTGCTGAACAATATGAATTTGATCCTCAATTCAGTTTACTGTGGAGACAGAAACGAACGCCCTCGTAACATTTTTTAATGCATTAATCAACCATACAAACTGTGGTCTCAACACATTTATATATTATAAGCTGTGATTTATATATTATAAACTGACATTCATATATTATAAGACGGGAAACATTCTGCTTCCACCCTGCATGAAGAAAGAGGGCGTTCATTGCTTGCAATAGATAGCAAAATAAAAATCTAGTAACCCAAATTACTTAAGTGTCATATGTGATACGCGCTTGGGCAATCTTGATAGCGACATAACTGATTGGGCAAATTTTTCTTCAGTGGGTTGCCATTACTTTCTGCGGTAGACTGGTTGCCAACAAAGGCTATATAACCTAATATGTTCTGCTATCTAACCCATAGCTGGAGGGAGAAGCAACGGATTAATATCTTTTAACGACCATAGACAATCCCTCCTACCCCGCCACATTAGCATAGATCAGGCTAGTCTCTCTGAAAGCAGAACACTGTGCCTCCTTGGCTAAATTCTCTTGGCCGACCTCAGGTCGAATGACTACATTGAATCCATAGTTAAATCTGCTGCTAGGAAGGTCGGTTTACTGCGTAGGGCCAGGAGGTTTTTCCCGTCTGAATCCATCTTGCACACATATTAATCTACCATCCACTAGTGTATTGAATACTGCTGTCACATCTGGTCGGGTGCCCCTGATATTCATTTCAGGGTTATTGAAAAATCCAACGGAGAATCTGTAATGTGATCGATCCCAACCTGGTAGCTCAGATCCAATCACTTTCTTACCGACGTAATGTGGCTTCTCTTTGTCTCTTCTATAAATATTTCCACGGCTTCTGCTCCGATGAGCTTAGCTCCTTTTTGCCCCCTCTGTATGAATTTACTCGAGCTACTAGACTAGCAACTAGGTCCCACCCTTGTAGAATGAAGCCAGTAAAATGTAACCTCAACTACTTTAACAGCTTCTTTTCACGCACTTCCAGCCTGTGGAACTCCCATCCGTATACTTGCTTCCCCCACAGCTACAATCTCTAAGAATTTAAATGTAAAGTCATTTGCCATCTCTTATCTTCTTGACTTGCATCCTTTCATTGAAAACCCTTGCATCATGTCCTTCCTCATTTCCACTCTACTCTCATGCAGCTCTCTTCACACCAGTGTTCTCATGCTTCTCTTACCCATTATCTGACGCCCCCTGTAGCTTGTTTCTCTTTTTCATCGCGCTCCTCTTATGTAACCCCCTGCACACCAGTGGCAGTACTACCTTGCTTTCGATGAAATGTTTATATATAAAAAAAGTCTTCACCAAGGTTATTTACGCGTAAGTAAATGCAACGAAATTGACTGTAATTCGAACTCTGCTCTCTTGATCCAGACCGATATACATTGCACCACAGCGCCCGTATTCTTCTTCTTCTATGTGCCCTGTCCCTTCATGACATAGGCGATCATGGCCTTCCACGTTTCCCTATCCCTGGTGGCTCTGAGCACGCCTTCTCCTGTTACACCATGCAATCCTCGTTCCGTCATCCACCTGATTAGGTCCTTCAAATATGTTATCCGTTGCTTTCCCCTGTTTATTTTTCCCTCTATCTGGCCTGTTAGTATCAGATTCCAAGCCCTCCTTCCTCATTGCATGTCTCAGAATGCGTAATTATGACACAGTGTAGAAATACAAAAGATGGGTTTTACAAGTCTATTAAAGCAAATCATGACCTATTTATGGTTCTCTGACAATATTTGGAATAAATATTTGAACAACGTGACATTTTGATTTCGTCTCTTGCAAAATTATGCAATTTCTTATCGCCGTCCATATCCAGTTCCAGATTATTTTAATTCTTGAAAGAACACCAAAGCCATACTCACCACCAATTCTGGATCGGTAACCCATAGCTGGAAGTAGAAAACCGTAGTCATACTCACCACTAACTCCGCGGCATGCAACCCATAACTGGAAGAACACCAAAGTCATACTCACCACCAATTCCGGATCGATAACCCATAGTAGGAAGTAGAACACCGTAGTCATACTCACCACCAAATCAGGGTCGGTAACCTATAGTTGAAAGTAGGACACTGTAGTCATACCATAAATTCCGGATCGGTAACCCAGAGCTGGAAGAGAGAACACCGTAGTCGTACTCACCACCAAATTGAAATCGTTAACCCATTGCCACCAAAGACAGTAGGACCCAGTCTGCCCTGCTATTTACCCATGGCCGAGGGGGTAGAGGTGGATTCATAATGTTCCCAAGAGTGTTTGCACGTAAGTTAATGTGACGAACTTGACTGGAATTCGAACTCTGCTTTTCCATTTCTCATTCTGATCCGTTGCACTACAACAAACAACCCATCTTAACCCATCCTAACGTAACCTAACCTCTCTAATCTATTTTTACTTACAGTGCGTTGTGGTACAGTGGATATCGGCTCGGAACGAGAACTCGGGGAGCCAAGTTCGAATTCCAGTTGAATTCATTGCATTCACTTACGCGCAAATACTCTTGGGAAAGGTATTAATCCGTTTCTTTCTTCCAGTTATGGGTTAAATAACAGGACAGATTGGATTCTATAGCCTTGGCTGGCAACCAGTCTACCGCAGAAAGCAATAGCAACCTACTGCGGGATAAACTTCTGCCCAGTCAGTTTATGTCTCTTTCGAGACATGATCGCCCAAGCGTGTTTCACGTATGGCACTTAACTGAGTGATATGATTGATAATATTGTTTTAACTACATGTTAGTTAATTTATCGAAATGTAAAGTAACCTGCGGAAGCGGTATTAATAAAAGGTTCTTGGATATAGGAGGGGTCGAATTGATATACAGTCTGAAACTATCTTTTTTTTTTAAGTTGTATTTGTTGATTGTACGACCAGTCAAATGTTGTTGCTTTATTTAAGGTCAAATATGATATAGGGTATATGGTAAATATCGACCTCACTAGCAATGGTCATCCAGCCTATTTTCTCTAAGCATTGACCTACGGTGGGGTACTTTATAAGAAGGTAGGACATAAAGAATATGAAGAATATGACTAAAGAAAAAAACAAAAACCTTTAAGTTATCCATTACTCCGCCGTGCATTCTCATAAAGTCCTTTTTTCTTTTTTTCTTTTTTTTTAATCATTTCACCCCCAAGCAAGGCATTCCACTGCCACTATTGCGCATGGGGTTACATAGGGGAAGGTGAAGAGAAAGAGTGGTTAGATATAGGAAATGTCAGAAGGAGGGTGATAGATGGGTAAGGATACCGAGGCTGGAGGTTGGGTAGATGGGAAGAGTGTTTGAAAGATGGTTAGTGTGTTAGGAGGTGTCTATTGACCTTACATTTAAACTCCTGGAGACTGTAGCCGTCGGGGAAGCAAACATGTGGAAGGCAATTCCACAGTCGGGAAGTGCGAGAAAAGAAACTGTTGGAGTAGAAATTGCGGTTGCATTTTATCGGTTTCACTATAAAAGGGTTGGATCTAGTTGCTAATCTAGTATCTCGTGCAAATTTGTACCTAGTGGGCACCAGTGATCTAAGTTCATCGGAGCAGAATCTGTTAAACAGACCTCAATGACAAATATATAGAGTTAGAGGATTTGCAAAACTTTGGATGCAACTGTTGAGCATCTTTAACAGCCCATGTTTTCTTCTTTTGCTTAGCCACATAAGGAGATGGAAGATCGTGGCTTTCCACAACTGCCAATATTTTATAGCTCTGAATAATGTCTGTTTACTATACTTTGCACACCGTCATGTTATGACTTTGAACATGTTATGTAGATTACTTATTAATTGTTGCTTTTATTTGTCTATATCGCATTCTATAAATCATGTGAGAGTTAAATTTCTTTAAATATGTCTTATGGTAGTCACATTTCTTTCAGTATGTCCCGTGATAGTCAAATTTCTTTAAATATGTCTTATGGTAGTCACATTTCTTTCAGTATGTCCCGTGATAGTCAAATTTCTTTAAATATGTCTTATGGTAGTCACATTTCTTTCAGTATGTCCCGTGATAGTCAAATTTCTTTAAATATGTCTTATGGTAGTCACATTTCTTTCAGTATGTCCCGTGATAGTCAAATTTCTTTAAATATGTCTTATGGTAGTCACATTTCTTTCAGTATGTCCCGTGATAGTCAAATTTCTTTAAATATGTCTTATGGTAGTCACATTTCTTTCAGTATGTCCCGTGATAGTCAAATTTCTTTAAATATGTCTTATGGTAGTCACATTTCTTTCAGTATGTCCCTGATAGTAAACTTTAAATATGTCTTATGGTAGTCATTTCTTTCTATGAAATTTCTTTAAATATGTCTTATGGTAGTCACATTTCTTTCAGTATGTCCCGTGATAGTCAAATTTCTTTAAATATGTCTTATGGTAGTCACATTTCTTTCAGTATGTCCCGTGATAGTCAAATTTCTTTAAATATGTCTTATGGTAGTCACATTTCTTTCAGTATGTCCCGTGATAGTCAAATTTCTTTAAATATGTCTTATGGTAGTCACATTTCTTTCAGTATGTCCCGTGATAGTCAAATCTCTTTAAATATGTCTTATGGCAGTCACATTTCTTTCAGTATGTCCCGTGATAGTCAAATTTTTTTCAGTATATCTCGTGAGAGTCAAATCTCTTTAAATATGTCTTATGGTAGTCACATTTCTTTCAGTATGTCCCGTGATAGTCAAATTTTTTTCAGTATATCTCGTGAGAGTCAAATCTCTTTAAATATGTCTTATGGTAGTCACATTTCTTTCAGTATGTCCCGTGATAGTCAAATTTTTTTCAGTATATCTCGTGAGAGTCAAATCTCTTTAAATATGTCTTATGGCAGTCACATTTCTTTCAGTATGTCCCGTGATAGTCAAATTTTTTTCAGTATATCTCGTGAGAGTCAAATCTCTTTAAATATGTCTTATGGTAGTCACATTTCTTTCAGTATGTCCCGTGATAGTCAAATTTTTTTCAGTATATCTCGTGAGAGTCAAATCTCTTTAAATATGTCTTATGGCAGTCACATTTTTTCTGTATATCCTATGAGAGTCATATTTCTTTCAGTATGTCCCGTGAGAGTCAAATTTCTTTCAATATATCTCGTGAAAGTCAAATCTCTTTAAATATGTCTTATGTTAGTCAATTTCTTTCTGTATATCCTGTGAGAGTCAAATTTCTTTCAGTATGTTCCGTGATAGTTAATTTTCTTTAAATATTTAAGATATAAGTTAAACTCAAGCAGCTTCATTTCAGGAAACCAACACCCAAAAGGAATGTTCCCTGGTCACTACAATCTTAGCTTGTTCCCATCTAGGGGTCAACTGTTACTTGCCTACATATTTTCATAAACTGTGCTTCTCACTCTATAATCTCCTACCTCGAATGGCACTTGGGCCTTGTAAAGAGAGAATATAAAAATATAAAATTAAGAAAAGGATTTTTCTTTTAATTCATCCCAAATAATGTAAGGTTACTTCTTGCAAATATTAATACATCCCCAAAAAATTTTAAATTTTAAATTAAATTTTTTTAGTTTCCTCGCAATTAACTATCAGAATGGAAATTTACTAAAAATCAGGGAATTACTCACATTTCATAAGTGCGGATTATATTCAAGGTACTTACAATATTTTTTTTACAAGTTAGATAACAAAGAAAACATGTGTTGTTGGTTTGATTATCGAGGTGACAGCGAATGGAGATCCCATATATTGAAATAACACACTTGATTCGTTCTCATTTATGACAATCGCAAAGATCAACCCAGCTGGGTACAATGGATAGGACTAGTTCTAGGAGAATTTGGTGTGAATTTTAGTAAATATAAATTCTTTTATATTTGGGGATTAATTAATATTTTAGGATGAATTAACAGAAAAAATTCCGAATTCATTTTCGTTCCGCATGTAGGCGGCTTGCTGTCAGCATAGGTTCTGGATTGTTCTAATATCCAAAAGAATAAAAGTTTACGAGTAAACATTCAGTCAGTTAAATGCCGTACGGGATACATGCTTGGGCGATCATGTCACATTCGGGACATGAATGACTAAGCAGATTTTCACCGCCGCAGGTTGCCATTACTGCCTTCGGTAGTCTAGTTGCCAACTAAGGCCACAGAAACCAATCTGTCCTGCTATTCAGCTCAGAGAGAGAGAGAGTGAGAGAGAGAGAGAGAAAATGGCTTATTGCCTTTCCTAAGTGCATAAATGAATTAACCGAATAAACAACTGTACCGTATTCATGTCATTTACATAATTATCATTAAAAGTTACTTGCAGTCACTGGTTAAAATTATATATATATATATATATACTTTTGCATTTCGTTTGTACTTTGTATCGAGCACTTTTTCTTTTTTTTTGTGGTTGGTTCCGTTTGGGGTTTTTTTCTTTACTGCGGAGTATCGTATGTTTTGTCCTTATTCCGCGGATTTCTTTTTTTCTCCCCTCTTATCCAACGCCTTAGTGCACCGGATTGTAACGGAATTAGGTTCTGTTTGTTAATGGTTTTTCTTAAGGTTTATCTTAGTATAAATTTAAAACTTAAATACTTGCAGAGTCTATTTAGTTATTATTTTGAATATATATATATATATGTATATGTATATATATATATATACTTTTTAGTTTAAGTACAATTTCGAATAAATTTAATTAAAAAATAAATACAATACACATCAAAAACAAACAATAATAACATTAAAATACATATTCAATTCATTTTCTAGCATAAAAACTATATCTCCTTTGTTTTATTTTAAGTTAGTTTCATTATATATTTTAGTGTTTTAGTTTTTGAAAACTTTTCCATTACGCGTATTGACCTTTTAATATGTTTATCTCTCGAAATGTCTACGGGTCGTTAAAAATTAAATAAAGATTAAAACCACTTTTAACCAGAAGTATATTGTAATTGAAAAGTTTTTAGAAAAATATCATTTTTCAATTACTTTAAAAAATCCATAAACTTCTATTAGCAATTCAAAGTGTTCTTTTAATTTTTATTTTATGATTTACCTTAAAAACTCGTATCATCCATGTTAGTTTTAATTTCCTGTCTTCTATGATCGATATATGATCGATTAATTGATCGACAAATCTCTTTCGGAGAACTAGAATTCTTAATGCGAAACGCATTTGCTTTTATTAAGAGAAAGAATCTGGAACAAAACATACTAACATATATATATATATATATATATATATATATATATATATATATATATATATTAATAAATATACATATCATTATACTTCTAAAGCACGACACAGAGTTTCAAACACTACGCAATCGTCAGGTGCATATTATGAAATAACTGTTTCTTGATTAGAAATTTTATTCTTGGTACTAGCGTTGTTTAAGGTCGTTATAAATTATAAATCTCCGGTGCCATTTTTTCATTAATTAAATGTATAAATTAATTTTAATTTGGTTTATACGGAAACCTAAAAATAAAATATGAAAATAAAATCGTAGGAGTTTTTAAAAATGTAAATATTTTAGGGGCTGATTTATCTTAAGTTATAAGGCGGGTAACTTTTGTTTATTTTCTGTGGACTAAGGCATCGGAGAAAAAGAATAATAAATATATATGCATATATGTACATATGACTTCTGCTCCGACGAACAGGTCACTGGTGCCCCTGCCACTGGAATTTACACGTACAACCAAACTGGCAACCGGGTCCCACCCATTCACAGTGAGATCGACCAAATGCAGACGACAATTCTACTCCATTAGCTTCTTTTCTCGCATTTCCCGCCTGTGGAACTCGCTTCCATATTCTTGCTTTCCTGACGGCTACAACCTCCAGGAATTTGTATGCGATATCAATACCCATCTCTTAACCACTTGACTAGTTCTTTCTACTTCAGCGTGTATATCCTTTTTTCTCTCTACCTTTGCAACTGTCATCACACCTGTATTCCCATCCTTTTCTTGCTCCCTTCTCTGACACCCCCTGTAACTGGTTCGTCTTTCTCTTTACTCTCCTCCTATCTAATCTTTTACTCTTATGTAGACCCTCGCGCATCAGTGACGTTACCGCCTTGCTTGGGGTGAAACGATTTAAAAACATACATATGTATGTATGCATATGCATATATGTGTATACATACATTTAAAAAAATACACAAAGATAAAAAATAAAAGATAATGAAAGGTAAATAAGAACTAAATAGACAAATAAATAATAAATAAAAAGTAAATAAAAATCATAGGTCGAAGGTTAGGTCTAGAGGTTAATGAGTGTCTAAGTATTTAAGCAGATATTAATTTCTATTTGCATGTAGCCATTAATTCCTTTCTTTTGTTTAATAAATTAGGCTTATTTAGGTTTTTAAGATAAGTTTTTCTAAAAGATATAAGTTTCATCTGTTTCCTATTCAATTGTAAGATTTGGTTTTCGCGACGATGTCCCAGGTATTAATTGGATTTTTGTTGTTTTTTAATCGCCGAAAGTATTTCATGAGAGCAGTGCTATTCTTATATTTATTACAAGCAGTATAAGCCGGCGTTGCTCGGGTGTAATGAAATCTTTAAAACTAATCTATGGTCCTGGAGCTCAGACTCTTTGGATGTTGGCACGAAAGACTAAAAAGCAATAGGTGTTTCCAGTTAAAGCGAAACCGTAGACTGAAAGAAAAATGAATGGATGTAAGTTAAATTTTGATTTCCTGGTATCGATATCAAATAAGCTTTTTTCGTCGTAAAATGAATTTTGAATGCTAAATAAGTCCTCTGAGTAAATGGTGTTCTCGCTGAGACTAAGAACTACAATTTTACCTACTTGGAGCCAAACCTGAAGCAAAAACTAAAATAAACGGGCTGAAAAAAAAAATACAAACAGGCAGATAAACAGACACACACACACACAAACATCTTGCCTTTTATATAGATATATATTATCGATTTTCTGCACTATTGTAAGAACTGCAACCTTGAAACTTCTTTTTATGGCTTTGTCTATGAGTGTATCAAATTTGATTAAAATCGGACCACTCCTTCAATAACCCGATTTTTCGATTATCAATTATCGATATTTATCGGGGGTACCTCGACACAAAATCTAGCTAAGAACACTCGCAGAAGCTTATAGTACAACTGTGTAAATTTTCAAGAAAATCGTTTCAGCCGTTTTGGAGTCTATATCTAAGGGACACACACACACAGACACACACACACACAAAGTTCCATATATAAATAAGTTTAGATCAACCTTTACTTGACGCTAGTGAGCAAACAAGCCTCGTATTCCCACAAAAACGAAATAAAGTTGCAATCCCAAAGCTAAGCAAAGTATAAAGAAACACACATTCTTCGTTACAAAGACAGCAGCACTGAATATCCGTCCTTCTGTAACCCGATGTTTTTCGATTATCGATTTTCGTTATTTATCGGGGGTAACTCGACACAAAACCTAACTAAGAACACTCGCAGACGCTTATAATAGAACTGTGTAAATTTTCAAGAAAATCGGTTCAGCCGTTTCGGAATCTATAGGTAACGGACACACACAGACACAGTTCTTATAATAGTGCAGAAAATCGATAATATATATATAAAAAAGCTTTCATTACACCCGAGCAACGCCGGGCTATACTGCTAGTATATATATATAAATCGTTTTACCCCAAGTAAAGTAAGAATGCATCTAGTACGCAGACGATACAGAGAATGAGTGACTGAAATTTGGATGGATTGAGAAAAGGGCAAATGACAAACAAGATTCAAGAAAACAGATGGCGACTGATGATGCATTTAAAGTTTTGAAGATTGCAATTATCGGGAAAGTAATTAAACGGATGTGAATTCCGCAGGTGGAAAGTAAGAGAAAATAAACTGTTGGAGTAGAAGTGTCGGTTGAATTTCTCTATTTTAACAGTGAAAGGCTGGGACCTAGATGCCATTCAAGCAGCACGTTTAAATTCATGTGGTCAGGAAACCAGTGGGAAAATGTTCACCAGGGTAGTTGCTATGAAAATATTTGAATAAAAGGCACATCACGTCAATTAAAAAGTGACTAAAGACGAAAGGCCTGGTAAAGTTCAATTACATTACAAGCATATAGATATAGATATATGCGCACATTAAATATATCACATGCACTTTAAGATGCCATCTCTGGTATTTGTTTATATTTCTGAGGTGAGGCAGTATTTACAATATTTACATTATTCGGACTATTGTTCTCATCTTTGTTGCCATTTCTACGACGTTTCAGCCACTGTACGCTCCGGCATTCTTCAGGTGCTAGAAATTTCGAACTGAACCCTTTATTACAATCACTGGCGTATATGTCCTTAAAAACACATGGCCCAGTGGATATTGACATTAGTTAGTTCCTGTGACTTGACCCAAAGAGTTATGAGTTCAATACAAGGTTTACTTACTTTCCCGATAATCACAGTGGTGAAAAATTAAGATACAGTGTTAGAGGTAGAGAACTCATGACTACCAAAAGAGGCACTACTACGTAAGGAATGGAGTTCATATGCCGCAGTGACTGTAATAAAGTGTTCAGTTCGACATTCCCAGCACCTGAAGCAGTCTGGAGCGTACAACGGCCGAAAAGTCATACAAATGGCAACAAAGATGAGGACAATAGTCTGAATAATGTAATTACCATCTCTTGTATCTTTATATACATATATATATATTGCAAACATTATGGGTAGCTTCCTCGGACTAAAACAAAGAATAATCCACATAAAAATATGGCCACAAATCCTTCATTTTTTAGTTACTGGATTTAGATATATTTTACTGTAGATAGTGCTGCGTCGCCATGTAGACTGGGTTTCATTTGTCATTCATGTATGTTTATGGCTAGTCTGTCTTTAACATTTAATCTGTATAGTAGAGCGAGTTAACTGTGAATTGTTCCGTTTAACAATGCTAGGATATTCCTATAGTGAGAAGTCAAATATAAATTTTACATCCAGCCGCGCGGCTAGTAATGGAGGCGAGGCTGCACGACTGTATCACATTGCGGTTCCAGACAGATGGACATTTTACTTAGTTTTGTTTTAGTGTCAGGAACCCAGCCAAAGTTTCTAAAAGTATTTTTAGATTGTATCTAAAATTGCTCTTTTAACATCGTCTACCGTAAAATTTAAACTTAATAACTCAAAAACGGAAATATATATATATTTCCATCTTCATGCAGATAAGCACATATATTATACATACGCACATACACAGATGCAAGTTTATGTGCTTACACAGTAATCACTATAAGGCTAGCCGAGGATTATTCTAGGTCCTCTGGGACATTTTTTTTTTTTTAATCTCGTGCGATCGTTAAGCGGGAAATAAAGATTATGGGTGTATATTTCATTCTTTGCACTTTGTTTAACCACAGGAGAAATAATAATTGAGTAGATATTACCTCTATAGAATAAACAAATATATATATATATATATATATATATATATATATATATATATATATATAGTGCAATAATACATAGATTTCCCTGGAGAAATTTTCGTAAGCTGCTTCAAACACAACTTCTCTCGTTTACATAAGGGATATACTTATCCCGTTGGCCTAGCGGCATTTTCAACCTGCCACTCCTCTCTTTCTCTCCTTCTCTCGATTCACACACTCTCTCTCTCTCTCTCTCTCTCTCTCTCTCTCTCTCTCTATCTATCTATCTAACAAACACTTACGCGCAAGTCTGCACACACAAGCACACCCAAGGGCTCGTACATACACAGGCAGGCTCACAAGTATGTGACGTAAGTTTGGTTTAACTAGGGTGCAAAGTCAAGTAGAGAAGTCGTAATTATAACGTTTTTATTTTTTTTTTCATGCCAGAAGGATCAGACTATCTTTAAAAAATCTACGTCAGTCATCCTGGCTTTTACCTTGAATCGAAATCCGGTTACTGACACTGATTTAAACTTATTTATAAATGGAACTTTGTCTGTGTGTGCGTATGTGTGTGTGTGTGCCTGTGTGTGTGTCCGTTACCTCTAGACTCCGAAATGGCTGAACCTTTTTACTTGAAAATTTACACAGTTGTACCATAAGCGTCTGCGAGTGTTCTTAGTTAGGTTTTGTGTCGAGGTACCCTCGATAAATATCGAAAATCGATAATCGAAAAAATCGGGTTATAGAAGGAGTGGTCCGATTTTAATCAAATTTGATACACTCATAGACAAAGACATAAGAAACGATATTCATAAGTTTCAAGGTTGCAGTTCTTACAATAGTGCAGAAAATCGATTATATATACATATAAAAGGCAAGATGTTTGTGTGTGTGTCTGTTTATCTGTCTGTATGTCCTTTATGGAATTCCACAATTTTTATCCGATTCTCACCAAACTTCACATAAATATTGTTTAGGCTGAGTTTGAGCTCCAGGACCATGGATTAGTTTTAAAGCTTTCATTACACCCGAGCAACGCCGGGCTATACTGCTAGTACAAAATAATTGGTTCATTGCATATCCATGTTCATTGTTTTTCATTTTCTAATCGGGCAAGAACATTTATAATATTTCCGCCGCATGGTGTTACATAGATAGATATAAGGAGAGAAAACGGCGAAACACACGTCTTCTTTATCTTTTTCTTTGAGCCGTGTCTCTTCAAGACGTAGGCGATCATTGTTAGCCATGAAGTTGGAGAACTAAATCTTGTCGCAAAAGCTCTCACGAAACGATACTGGTTTATTTCTGTCATGATGAAGTTTGCACTCTCAATGAGGCCTCTTACTTTAAGGTCTATTTAGACTCAAATTTACTCCAGATACCGAGTGGAACTCTTGTATAGAAACTATTGCTCAAGATGTTGAAAAGGGAGCCGGATCCTTGTGCCAAACAAATATGGATTCATTGTATGTATGAATATAGGACCGAAAAAGGAAGTATTGCTGCCATATCTGAGTTGGCGATACCGAAACTTCAATTTCCAACTTTTCATAGAATTCAAAATCGGTTATGCAATCTACATCATCGGTTACTGGTGAATCATTTTAAACCAGAGTAATTCTTCTTCTATTTGAAATCGTATCAAAGGGGCTTTGAGATATATATATATATATATATATATATTCGTCATCCACATAAAAGCCTGTTTCGCTGTATCATAGGTCATCAGTGTGGCTAGACATCCACTTGAACGCCCCTTTACTTATTTTAAATTGTGTGCAAAACATTTACTAATCTGCGCACTCGTGAAAATTTAATAAGAAAATGTCGACGGTTGGGTACATTATCTTATTAGTTTTCTTTTATATATATATATATATATATATATATATATATATATATATATATAGGGGAGTCAACGACCGTCTGGCACACGTCTTACTTAGTGTTGGACAGCTTAGCCCCTTTGATACTATTTCAAACTAGAAGTAGAATTACTCTAGTTTAAAACATGCTTATTAATTCAAATATTATTTTTAGTAGATACCCGTGTTTGAAATGAACGTCCCTTCATTTATTTGAAATTGTGTTTATTTGAATTGTGTCTTCCAATCTGCGCACTCGAGAAAATTTAGTAAGAAAATGTCGTCGGTAGGGTACGTTTTCTTTAATAAGTTATCTTATAATTCGCTAAAATACAACGCGCTAAAATTTCCTCTCTTTGTTTCCATACGCCTATGGGGTTAGAGCCAGAAGCAAGTGGATGTCTAGCCCTAACACCATAGGCGTATGGAATCAAAGAGAGGAAATTTTAGCGCGTTGTATTTTAGCGAGGTATAAGATAACTTATTAAAGAAAACGTACCCTACCGACGACATTTTCTTACTAAATTTTCTCGAGTGCGCAGATTGAAAGACGCAATTCAAATAAACACAATTTCAAATAAATGAAGGGACGTTCATTTCAAACACGGGTATCTACTAAAAATAATATTTGAATTAACAAACATGTTTTATACTAGAGTAATTCTACTTCTAGTTTGAAATAGTATCAAAGGGGCTAAGCTGTCCAACACTAAGTAAGACGTGTGCCAGACGGTCGTTGACTCCCCTATATATATATATATATAGTCGTTGACTCCCCTATATATATATATATATATATATATATATATATAGTTTTGTCTATTAATTTTGTGTAACATCCGTTCATACCGTCTGATATACTTGATGGTGATGTCGTTGAAAGACAACAAAAAATCACAGTATTTGTTGAATTTTTTATCGGGTCTAAGCTTTCGGCTCACATAAGCCATTATCAAAGAACAAATATTAACACACAGTAAACATAGAACATTTAAGCTATTAACAATAAAGAGAATTGAATTGAAAATATAAGTCCATCTCTACCGTGGCGGATGGCCGAAGACAGTGACAAAATAGTGGTGTTGTGGTCCCTGGTCTGATTACAGACATTTGAGTACGTTATTGGAAATATCGAAATTGATTGTATTCAAACCAGGTTGAAATTGCTTAATGTAGAGTGCTTCGAGGATTTTTAGTTTCTGTTTGTTATTTTCTTGTTTAAATATGTACGTGTTATCAACAAGCGTTTTTCTCAGAAGTGTGAGTTGATATATATATATATATATATATATAAAAGAAAACTAATAATATAATGTACCCAACCGTCGACATTTTCTTATTAAATTTTCACGAGTACGCAGATTAGTAAATGTATTACACACAATTTAAAATAAGTAAAGAGGCGTTCAACTGAAACACAAGTATCTACCAACAATATTCGAATTAATAAACATGTCGGGTTAAATATAAATACATATAAATATAAAATACATTTTTAAAAATTGCTTAGATATTAGCCTTCGAGAAATTCTAAAAGAGAGGGTTTATATTCCTTAAAAATACTTGCTGAAGTGGGCTTTAAGTGTCTTTGTCTGAGCAATCTAAAGCTCACTAATTTAAACAGGTGCGAATCTGCTGGGGAGACCAGTATGTTTTTTTTATTTAGTTTTCTCGAATGCGTAAACCACTAGATGCAATTCCATACTGTTTCTAGCGTACTTTAATCCATGCGACCTTACGTCAGTCTTAGCTAAGTTTTTAAAATATAAATATTTAATTCGAAATAATGATTTTAACTTCGCCAAATATGATTAGACAGTGAATATAAGTACTTAAATTATTAAACATATCATTTAAAGACAGTGTGTCCATTTCACCTTGGGAGGTATTCAACACAGAAACAGTTAATTTATGAAGCAGAACTACTCAAAATTTTTTTTGTGCAGGGGGCTACGTAGAGTGGAGAAAGGCTGATTAAATATAGGAAATAACAGAGGGTGGGTGATAGGCGGGTGAGGATACCGAGAATGAGGGTTGGGTAGATGAGAGTGTTGTGAGAATAGTTGGGAGTTAGTGTGATAGGAGGTGTCTATTGACCCTACATTTAAACACCTGGAGATTGTAACTGTCGGGAAAGCAGACTTGTGGAAGGGAGTTCCACAGGCGGGAATCGCGAGAAAAGAAGCTGTTGGAGTAGAATTTACGGTTACATCTTATTTGTTTAACTGTAAAAGGGTGGGACCTAGTTGCTAATCTAGTATCTCGTGTAAATTCGTGCTTAGGCGGCACCAGTGATCTAAGCTCATCGGAGCAGAAGCCATGAAAGTACTTGTAGAAGAGGCACAGGGAAGCTACATCACGCCGGTGAGAGAGCGGCTGCAGCCGGTCTGCCAAGTCAGTATCAACCACGTTACAGATCCTCCTTTGTTTGTGAGAGCGCCCCTTTGTACATAATAAGTGTACATATAATCCTGCTATAAGAGAGAATGACAGAGTTGGTTGAGTAGTAAGTTGGTGCAGAGTTAGTTGTAGTTGGTTAGACCTAGAATCAGTTACCTGGACATATTATTACACTTCATATATCTCTATATATTTATTTCTACTAATAGAATTCCTAAATTGACTGACCCGCGTTCCAGTTTGTATATTTCCGTTCAATATAACTTACATTTTCTATCTCAATATCCGTTTTTTTATTTATTATTTTCTGTGGTTTCTTACTCGGAATCCACAACAATAATAAAAATCATAGTAAACTGCAACACAAGAAACACTGTGTTTCTGTACTATCTTATTAGCACCTCGTCAGGCAGTATACTATGCTTTTAATATAAACTTATAATAAAAATATTACCATATATAGTGCTCTACTACGTATCCAGCAGTCTTAATAACGTAAATCACTACAAACAATGGACTGTTATATATATATATATATATATATATATATATATATATATTTTTTTTTTTTTAATCATCCCACCCCAAGCAAGGCATTCCACTGCCACTATTGCGCATGGGGCTACATAGGGGAAGGTAAAGAGAAGGAGTGGATAGACATAGGGAATGTCAGGAGAAAGGTGACAGATGAGTAAGGATGGCGAGGATGAGGGTCGGGCAGATGGGAAGAGTGTTTGATAGAATGGGAGCAGGTTAGTGTGTTAGGAGGTGTGTATTGACCTTACATTTAAACTCCTGGAGATTGTAGCCGTCGGGGAAGCAATCGTTTGGAAGAGAATTCCACAGTCGGGAAGTGCGAGGAAAGAAACTGTTGGAGTAGAAGTTACGGCTGCATTTTATCGGTTTCACTGTAAAAGGGTGGGATCTAGTTGCTAATCTAGTATCTCGTGCAAATTCGTATTTAGGGGGCACCAGTGATCTAAGTTCATCGGAGCAGAAGCCGTGAAAGTATTTATAGAAGAGACACAGGGAATAATATTGACAAAGCCATTTCTACTAAATTGGTGTAGTCCGGTAAGATACTCAAGAGATGGTACTTTTTTTTTAAAATCATTTCACCCCGAGCAAGGCGGAAACGCCACTAATGTGCAGGGGGCTACATAAATGTAAAAAGATTAATTAGAAAAGAGCGAGGAATACAAACTAGTTAGAAAGGAACAACAGAAAGCTGAGAAAGCAGGTGCGATGACAGATACATAGGAGGAGAGAAAGGGAAGGTTATACGGGGGTGGGGAGAGAGCTAGAGTCCAGTGGTTAGTAGATGAGTATTGACTTTGCATTTAAATTTCTGGAGGTTGTAGCCGTCAGGAAAGCAAGAATACGGGAGTGAGTTCCACAGGCGGGAAGTGCGAGAGAAGAAGCTACAGGAGTAGAATTGTCGTCTGCATTTGGCTAACCTGACTGTGAATGGGTGGGATCCAGTTGCCAGTCTGGTTGCACGAGTATCCAGATAATAAAAAATTGTATATGGCATATGATCGTAAGGCAAAAAAATAGTATAAACAAAATCAGTCTTCATCTATTATTATTTAATGACAATATGTAATCGATAATCGAATGTTGAAGAAATCATAACGAATTTGTGAAAAAATGGCGAACCTCTATAATGACGATTAATAAAAGGTGGTTGTACAGCAATAAGAGGTGAATTTGTTTTATTATTATTATTTTTTTAATTATTCCGTAAATAATCCCCAGGTGCTAGATAAATTCTGGACAAATAAATAAATGATAAATTTTGGACAAATAAATAAATGATAAATCTAAACTTATTTATAAATGGAACTTTGTCTGTGTGTGTGTGTGTGTGTGTGTGTGTGTGTGTGTGTGTGTGTGTGTGTCCATTACCTCTAGACTCCGAAACGGCTGAACAGATTTTCTTGAAAATTTACACAGTTGTACTATAAGCATCTGCGAGTGTTCTTAGCTAGGTTTTGTGTCGAGGTACCCACGATAATTATCGAAAATCGATTATCGAAAAAATCGGGTTATAGAAGGAGTGGTCCGATTTAAATCAAATTTGATACACTCATAGACAAAGACATAAGAAACGATATTCAGAAGTATCAAGGTTGCAGTTCTTACAATAGTGCAGAAAATTTGATATCGATACCAGGAAATCAAAATTTGACTTACATCCATTCATTTTTCTTTCAGTCTACGGTTTCGCTTTAATGGAAACGACTATTGCTTTTTAGTCTTTCGTGCCAACGTCCAAAGAGTCTGAGCTCCAGGACCATGGATTAGTTTTAAAGCTTTCATTACACCGGAGCAACGCCGGGCTATACTGCTAGTAATTAATGAACGACCTTCTATTTCCCAAAACCAGATTTCTGTTAGATAATTGCTATTCATATGGCCTTCTGTCAGACAAAAAAAAATTGCTTCATCCGTGTCTTTGACAGATTGTTCTCTAACATTGGGATAGTTTTCATCAATATGATCAATATGATGTTCAGTATTAGTTACCTTTTCGTTCTCCTCCTCTCCAAACCTCATATTTGCTGATATGCCCGGTCCCTGATATCCACATGCTACTAGATGCGAATCCAGTCAGTCAGTTAATTGTCATACGTGATACACGCTTGGACGATCATGTCTCAAAAGAGACTTACTGACTGGACAGAAGATTATCCCGCAGTAGGTTGCCATTAATTTCTGCGGTCGACTTGTTGCTGTCCAAGCCTATAGAACCCAGTCTGTCGTTATTTAACCCATAACTGGAGGGAAGGGAGGGATTAATACCTTTCCCAATGCAAATGTGAAATGCAAAGAATTCAACTGGAATTCGAACTCGGCTCCCCGATTTCTTGTTCCGAGCCGATATCCACTGCACCACAATGCACATCTAGTAGTATGGTTAAATTCTCATGGACGGGTCACCAAAAAAAAAGAGCTTTTCAGAGCAGTTGCCATTAAAATATTTGTAGAAAAGAAAGAAGGAAGCCATGTCACGTCGGTAAGAAAGTGACTGAAGTCGAGATGCCAGGTCAAGACCGATTATATTACAGATTCTTCTTTGCATTTTGTCAAGAACCACGAAATGAATAGCAGGAGAATCCGTCCACATATGGAAACAATATTCAAGGAACTGACGAATGGTAGATTTATAAATGTGCAAGATAGACTTTGACGAGAAAAAAAAATTAAGCCCGTCACTGTAGCTCAACTTTCCTAGCAGTAGACGCAGCATCAATATCAGGAGCACCCGATCAGTATAATGGGCACTTAGGCGAGGTACAGTTAATATCAAGTCAGCCTACAATGCTGGTAGTTCCTTCTTCTTCACGTGCCGTGTCCTTTCAGGACATAGGCGATTATAGACTTCCATTTGGCTCTGTCTCTTGTCACACTAAATATTTTTTCTCTTGGTATGTCTAAGCCCCTTTCCGCCATCCATTTGCTCAAGCCTATCAAGTAGGTCTGCGCTACTTTCCCCTGTCTCTTCTTCCATTTATCCGACCTGTGAGTATCAAGTTTTCCAGGTTCTTCTTCCTCATTCCGTGTCCCAGAAAACTCATTTGATGTTTTCTTCTCGTCTGTATGCTTTCCAACAACTCATCGTTTCACACGTGCTCTGTCCATGGTATCCTCAGCATTTCTGCTGCAAAACCACATTTCTGCTGCCTCAAGCCTCTCCTCATCTTTGATAAGCTCGTTCAGCATTCATTTCCATACAGAAAGACAGATATCACATAGCAATCTAGCACTCTTTTCTTTGTATCAATGCTGGTATAAGCTTTGTAAATAAATTAGTGGTCCCGCTGTATAGTAAAGATTAGAATACTACTCTCGTAGACCGTTGCAATTGGAGAGGAAAAAAATGAAAACAAAAAAAGAAACGAACTAAGTACTTGAACATTAGTCAAAGTACTAGTCGAAAGAAATAAAACCCGAGACGAGGAACCTAACACGTATATATATATATATATATATATATATATATATATATATATACTCATCCACAGACAGATCTGTTTCGCTGTATTACAGCTCATCAGTATGGGTAAACATCCGATTGCTTTTAGCCAGGGTTAAAATTCGACCGAATTGACATCACTCGGCGATTCTACCTTTGAACTATCGTAGAAAAAGGCAGACTTTTAGCGCGTGATATACCATGTAAACACACGCCAGTAACTGAGAATGTTTTAAGTCATTACTAAATAAACGATGTGCAGATGCTACAGTAGCTACTGTTTTTTCAAAGTCTGTATATATATATATATATATATATATATATATATATGCATGTATGTGTGTGCATTGCTTACATTTCTTACAACAGACTCACATATATATAAATATATATATATAGTCATCCGCAGACAGATCTGTTTCGCTGTATCACAGCTCATATATATATATATATATATATATATATATATATATATATATATGCACGGTGTTAGAAAAGAAATTGTATATTTACAGGGGTAAATTGTAGCCATTTATTTATTTTTAATTCTAGGGATTCATTTTGTGGACTGCACAGTATAGTGGGGTCAGTTGGGTACCGTCTGTGAGACAAACAGCATCATGACTGTATGCTGTACTTCCTGGCATTCGCGCCAGAAGCACTAATAGGAACATTTCAGAGTGTTTGCGTGTCAATCTTACAGCAGTACAGAGAATTCAGAAATATTTGGAGGAGTTTAATGGGAATTACTAAGTTACGGCAGCTCAGAAATCTCACTCTCATCATTCTAGTAAGAAAAAGACTCCCAAGTGTAATGGTGACGGCCTCAAACTCAGTACGGAGGTCTACATCAAGTACCTTGAGAAGGTAGCATTTTCCTGGGTCAAAAGGGTGGCTACTGGAAGACCTTATGTCAGTCAACTGGACTCTGCACCATGCCACACAGGTAGAAGAACACAGTTTGGCTGTCTGACAATTTCCGCGACCACATCACTCCTTACATATGCTCACCTTACTCCCTAGACTGCAAACTCCTTGATTATTTTGTGCGGGTTGCAGTTGTAGCACCAAATATTAAATGAAGGCGAGGATTATGGCAGCATTCACCAACTTAAACAAGGAGATCATCTAGAAGAGGTTTAGGAGATTCTGAAGTTTTCTGAAAAGGTGTGGTTGAAGCCAATTGCGATTTTATTTAATAAATTTACTCTTTAGTATTTCAAGATATATTTTGGTAATTTTGGTAAATATATCTGTTAAAATTAGATGACTATTATTTTCAGTTTTGAGTAATTTTGACGACAATTCATCCATTCTGCCCTGTACAAATGACGTATTCGTCTCCAGACGCTCTCGAATATATGGGATACAAAAAATCGAATGTTACCATTGAACAGTATTGATAAAAGCCCTGCATCATAGATCACTAAATCTGGACTTTCTTCAACGTTAAAACTCGTTTCGAAAACCACAGCGTCCGACTGTATTTCTTCGTATAGAAAAGAAATTATTTTGTGAAAAACCTACTGGAATCAGCAGGAAAATAGAACAAACCCAAACCAGGCATAACCAGTCAACCGAAACTCAGAGTAAAAAATATCGATTAGATTTCCTTTTATCCGATTGTTCGACATAAATATCCGATTACCTGATGAAGATACCCGAGCAAAGCTATAAATGATTCTTTGTAGAATCCTGCCGTTGTGAGGACCAAAAAAAAAAAAGAGCAGAATTTTTTTATAATAATATTTAATAGTACTGAAATAAAATGTTTATCGACCCCAATAATGATTTGTATTTATTAAAGGATATGTACAATTTTGCTTATCAAAGAGAAGTATCTTTCCGTAAACTTCGGTAGTTCGCAATAACTGTAATCCGCTACTAAACCGGATGAACGAATAGTGCAGCGGTTAGTGATTCTAAAACTTAAATAGGCAAACCGAGTTCAAATTCTGGCCTGGTATTCATTACGTTTTGCACAAAATTCAGTCATTTTCCCACTGCCGTCCTGTAGCTTGCATGCGACTTTTCTAAGAACTGTGATGCGATTTTTTTTATTGAAGACCAATAAGATCTACATATACACTTTGAGATATTATGGAAATAAAAATATGTTGTTTTGGAGTAAGTAATCGTTGTGGTACAGTGGATATCGGCTCGGAACGAGAAGCCGGGGAGCCGAGTTCGAATTACAGCTGAATCCATTGTATTCACTTACGCACAAATACCCTTGGGAAAGGTATTAATCCGTCTCTTCCTTTCAGTTATGGGTTAAATAGCGGGAGAGATTGGGTTCTATAGCCGTGGTCTGCAACCAGTCTACCGCAGAAAGCAATGGCAACCTACTGCGGGATAATCTTCTGCCCAGTCAGTCATGTCTCTTTCGAAACATGATCGCCCAAGCGTGTATCACGTATGGCACTTAACTGACTGACTGAATACTGTGATATATTTGGGTCAGATATCATGGCTAGCTATGTTTACGAAAAGACAGGTTAAAGACCATCCTTCTCCTTTACCTCTTTTTGGCCTTGTACCACATGTACGCTGCGAATATCATGGACCGAGCATGTGAGCAATGACGAGGTTTTGGAAAGAATTCAACGAAAAGAAAATTAATAGTGAGCATCAGGAAGAGACGACTGAAGTTCCTGGGACATGCAATGAGGAAGGAGGGCTTAGAGAACCTGATACTGACAGGCCAGATAGAAGAGAAAAGAGACAGAGAAAGGCAGCGGATAACATATCAGGTGGATGACGGAACGGGGGTGTCTTGATGTAACAGGAGAAAACATACTAAGAGCCACCACGAATAGGGAGACGTGGAAAGCCATGATCGCCTACGTCCTGAAAGCACAAGGCACATAAGAAGAAGAAGAAGAAGAAGAAGAAGAAGAAGAAGAAGAACCATACGTACGTTGTGGTGCAGTGGATATCGACTAGGAACGGTGTGTCGAGTTCGAATTCTATTTGAATTCTTTGCATTCACTTACGCACAAATAACCTTGGGAAAGGTATTAATCCGTCTCTTCCCTCCAGTTATTGGTTAAATAATAGAACAAATTGGGTTCTATAGCCTTGGCTGGCAACCAGTTTACAGTAGAAAACAATGGCAATCTACTGCGGGATAATCTTCTGCCCAATGTCCCTTTCGAGACATGATCGCCCAAACGTGTATCACGTTTGGCAAATTACTGACTGCCCACATTTTTATATTATAACTATTTTGGATAAATTCTTAAAATTATTGTTTTTATTCCCCTCCCGCCACAGATAAAAATTGTACATGCTGGGATTAGTTAAAACTTCGTAGAGACTTCGAGATATTATGATAAATGTCGTATAATTGCTAAGAAAGAATATGTTGTTTTGGTATAAAGAATACTGTATTATCTTTGACCAGTAGTCGTAGCGAGCCAGACTTGAGATAAGACAGATTTAAGACCAGCCTTTCTCTACCGAACCTTTGTGTCACATTTTTGTACTGAATAAAAATAAACATAACTTTCTACTATGATATCTACACTTATGAATTTAAGCACAGAATATGGCTGGCTGCAAGGTCTCATCATTTTACAGTTTAAATCCGGCACTCCTGCTGTTCATCTCAGTGTTCTCGAAAGGCTCCAAAGGAGAATCTGTAATGTAATTGGTCCCAACCTGGCAGATCAACTCCAGCAACTTTCTAATTAGGCGGGATGAGGCTTCCCCCGTCTCTTCTACAAATATTTTCATGGCTTCTGCTCCGACGAACTTAGGTCACTGATGCCTTCTTCACAAGAATTTACTCGTGTAACCAGACTTGCAACAAGGTCCCACCCTTTTACAGTTAAATCTACCAAATGCAGGCGACAATCCTACTTCATTAGCTTCTTTTCAAGCACGTCCCGCCTGTGGAACTCCCTTCCATATACTTGCTTTCCTGACGGCTACAACCTCCAGGAATTTAAATGCAATATCGATTCCCATCTCCCACCTACTTGACTCTAATCCTTTCTACATCACCTCGTACTCTTGTTCTTTTCCTTTCTCTCTACCTTCACAACTGTCTTCACTCTTGTGTTCACATCCTTCTCTTCCCGTTTCTCTTACACACGCTGTATCTGGTTTGTCTTTCTTTCCACTCACCTCCTAGCTAAACTTTTACTCTCTTATGTAGCCCCCTGCGCATCAGTGGCAGTAACAATTTAAAAAACTTAATCGTAGGGATGTGCGTTGTGCTGCAGTGGGTATCGGCCAGAAACGAGAGATCGGAGAGCCGAATTCGAATTCCATTTGAATTCGCTACATTCACTTACGAGCAAATACGCTTGGAAAAGGTATTATTCTGTATCTTTTCTCTCTCTAGC
This sequence comes from Ascarosepion bandense, assembly GCA_037127315.1. Lineage (NCBI taxonomy): Eukaryota > Metazoa > Mollusca > Cephalopoda > Sepiida > Sepiidae > Ascarosepion > Ascarosepion bandense. The sequence goes on from JBBBDQ010002191.1 coordinate 265,853, forward strand.
TAAGGTTAAATAGTCTTCGCCAAACTGCATTGCCAAGTGTGGCGAGTACGGAAAATCCCCTGAAATGACGGACACGAAACAGTGGAAGGCATCCAGGGAGGTTTTTCTCAAAGGACAGCGAAAAAAGACCCTGAACCAGAATCCAGAATTTAACTATGCAAACAGTTAACACTTCTCGTTTGTGGAGCTCCCTTCCGGCTTCTTGCTTCCCAGTCAAGTTTCACCTTCAAAAATCGAAATGCAATGTCAATCGCTATCCCTGTCATCTTAATTCTTGTGCTTTTATTGTCTTCTCTCTTTAATATTATTTTCTTGTATTCCCTGGCACTCAGTAACCCCTTTCATCTCAATGTATTTATTGCTTTTCTTGAGGTGAAATACTAATAAGAAAGGTTTCGATTTGATTTGGATTTCAGTTTTGTTTAACGGCATATCAATCTATGTGGGTTATTTAATGCCGAAAAGGTCGAGTTTAAAGATTTTTTTAATGTTCGGTTATAGTAAGAAAGTTGATTTAGTCAGATTTGGACGAAAAAGAATTTTTATTTTATTTTAGAAAACTAAAGATGTCTTCTAGTTTCGTATTCAAAAATGTATTGCTAGTAAATTTTTTTTTTCCTTCGAAAATGTACGATGGCAATTTTTTTCTTTAAAAATGTGTAATGGTAATAACTTTTTTTTAAAAAAAAATTGTTGATAATGTTTTTCATTCAAAAGTGTATATTTTTCTATAAAAGTCTATTTTTATATATATTATATTTCTATAAAAGTATTTTTATACTTTCATAGTGTTTTGACTATGTTTTAGCTATTTACCCATAGCTGGGACCTTAACAGGTGCTACCACTCCAGGTCAGAGTGGACCTGGGAACAACAGCAATTAAGAGGTGGTTCCATGCTCCTCACAACTTCCCAATCAGAGGCCTTGCTGCTGGATGCAGTTTACCGTCATACCCAGGACAAATAAGAAAGATATTCCCACGTCTATAGCATTAGATAGTAGGGCTGTCCGAGCTTCGTACCTTGAAACAGTCTAGACAGAAAAAAGCTCTTAATTCAAAATCAGTCCGTATAGGGATGGGATCTGTCAGGAAAACTTTAGGTATCACTGTTACTTTGGCCGCTGTATATGTAGTGTACTAGTGGTGAATCAAGTAGGTTACGGATTCCGTGACATATGACTACTGAACACTAGTGTTATGGTTCCCTCCAACGAGGAATGAACTCTTCCTCTTGCTATATATACATTATCTGCGTGACTTCTACAGAGCAGTCACGACTAGTAACATTGTCGAACTCTCTGCCTTCAGGCGAAGAGTAATAGCCTAGTCGAGTCTCCGCCGAAGAGTAGAGTCTCGTCTGGGGAAAATCAGACAGGAGTTTTTGGCCAGGTTTATGGCCAGGATTACTCACATGAAAAGGCTTTGTGTTACATTTTACCTTCAGTAAGAACAGTTAACGACAGCTACTAGTCAGGCAGCGTAATAATACCCTCGGACTTACTTATTTTTATATTACTTATTATTAACGCTTCTTTTGCTTATCTTAATTCTTGTTATACTAATACACAGTTTGGAACCTACCACCTCTGTTCCGTGTCTTACTTCCGGCACAAACCGGTCACTACACTTTGCGGCGATATTTCGCCACAACTCCACAACAAATCGGCGACGAAGATCCCCAACAAAAAGTGCGCACATGCAATAATGCGGCTGTGTGTCGATCTACATTTTTTTTTTTTTTTTTTTTTAATCATTTCACCCCGAGCAAGGCAGAAACGCCACTGATGTGCAGGGGGTTACATAAATGTAGAAAGATTAATTAGAAAAGAGTGAGGAGTACAAGCTAGTTAGAAAGGAACAATAGAAAACTGAGAAAGCAGGTGCAATGACAGGTACATGGGCGGAGAGAAAGGGAAGGTTATACAGGGGAGGGGAGAGAGAGCTAGAGGCCAGTGGTTAGTAGGTGAGTATTAACTTTGCTTTTAAATTTCTGGAGGTCGTAGCCGTCAGGAAAGCAAGAATACGGGAGTGAGTTCCACAGGCGGGAAGTGCGAGAGAGGAAGCTGCAGGAGTAGAATTGTCGTCTGCGTTTGGCTAACCTGACTGTGAATGGGTGGGACCCAGTTGCCAGTCTGGTTGAACGGGTAAACACCTGTTGAGGAGGCATCAGTGACTTAAGCTCATCCGAGCAGAAGCCATGAAAGTATTTATAGAAGAGACAGAGGGAGGCCACATTTCGACGATGGGAAAGTGGCTGCAGACGAGTCGCCAGATCAGTACCTATCACATTACAGACTCTCCTTTGGAGCTTGTCAAGAACACTGAGGAGAACGGCAGGGGCACCTGACCATAAATGGCAGCAGTACTCCATGCACGGACGGATGGTTGACTTGTATATATGCAGGATGGATTCAGGTGGAAAAAACATCCTGGATCGACATAGTGACCCAATCTTCTTAGCAGTAGATTTTGCTATGGATTCAATATAGTGCTTCCATTTGAGGTCTGAGGACAGGGTAAGTCCGAGGAGGCGTAGTGTATTACTCTCCGGGAGAATCATCTGGTCCATGCTTATGGGAGGCAGAAGAGGTTGCCTGTAATGGTTGACAGACAACAGCTTGGTCTTAGAGGAATTAAAGTTGACAAGCCACTTCTTGCCCCAGTTCACCACAGAGTGTAGATCCCGCTCAAGGTCAGCAGCGAGATTATGTCTGTCCGCCACGACAGGTTTCTTACTGGAGCGGGAGTATATTGTAGTGTCATCTGCGTAGATGCCTACTTGGGACCTGATCTCATCTGGGAGGTCGTTGATGAAAATAAGGAAGAGCGTTGGGCCCAGGATAGAGCCTTGTGGGACACCAGCATTCGTGCTGTAGGACGAAGAGGCACGCCCATTCAGAACGACCTTCATTTTGCGGTTATTTAAGAAAGATTGGATTAGGTCAAGCAGGCGACCGGTAATACCATAACCGCGTAGTTTGCATAGGAGGCCAGGGTGCCAAACCCTGTCGAAAGCCTTGGAGATATCCAGAGCAACCGCGCGAGCCTCGTCAGACTCATCAAGGGCCTGTAGCATGTACTCCGTTACAGTAGTTAGCAGGTCGGCTGTGGACCTGTCAAATCGGAATCCATATTGCCTGTCGGAGAACAGCTTGTGGGCGGTGAGATGATGAACTATTTCAGCATTTATTATAGCCTCGAACACTTTCCCGAATATTGGTAGGAGACTGATAGGGCGATAGTTGGATGGGTCCGAGGGTTCACCACAATTCTTAAAGACAGGAACGACTGAGGAGAATTTCCAGCATGCAGGAAAGCAGGAAGCAGAAAGGCAGTAGTTAAACAGTTTAGAGAGGACAGGGGAAAGTTCTGGGGCACACCTCTTAAGGACTATCACCGGGATTCCATCGTCTCCACACGCCTTATGGGGGTCGAGTTTTGAAATTACTCTGGATACTATTGTCGGGGTAATATACACGTCATGCAGTTTGGCCTCAGTTCTAATAGGGAAGTCGGGTGGGTGCACTCCGGACGAGTCGAGTGTGGAGTTGGATGAGAATCTGCGGGCAAAGCACTCAGCTTTCTCAGCAGATGACGTGAGAACGTCAAATCCATGGATTAAAGGAGGTATTGAGGATTTCCTATTGTTGAGCACTCGTTTACAAATCCTCCAATAGTCCTTGGAGCCGAACTTGCGGTCAGCTAAGTGCTGTCGCATTCTCTCCGCAAACAACTGTTTGGCGTCATTTAGAGTTCTCTTGCACTCACTGCGAGCGGATGTGAACAGGCGCCTATTGTGATCAGTTGGCTGTCTCTGGAATAGATGGAAGTAATGGTTCCTGTGGGCAATGGCGGCTGAGCAGGCTGGAGAGAACCACGGAGGGGAATGAGGTTTTAAGCAATACTTCCTGGTGGGTATGAAGGCATCAATGCCAGCTTTCACCCATGACGAGACCTCAGAGGCACAGTCATCAACTGATAGGTCAAACACTTTTCCCCAAGGGACGTCGCAGAGGAAATCGCGAAAGGCTTCCCAGTCAGCTTTTTGGTAGAGGTAGGAGGTTCTATGAGTAGGGGGATCCTGGGGGGAGTGAGATTGGAAAGAAATACTGAGGGAGACTACAGCGTGGTCGGAGTTGCCGAGAGGGCAAAGCTGCGAGACTTGACAGGCGTCGGGCGCAGAGGTGAAACATATATCTAGCAGTGAGGAATGACCCGAGGGTGTGCTTGGGAAGCGAGTGGGGAAGTCCACCACTTGCGTAAGGGATTGGGAAATAGCAAAGTTCATGGCGTGAGTGCCCGCCGAATCAGTAACAGCGTTTTCAAGCCACTCAGAGTGATGGGCATTGAGGTCTCCAAATACAAATATGTGGGCAAATGGGTGATAGGTAATAGCCTTATCTATGTCGTCGGCAATGCTATCTAGTAGGGAGCAGTCAGGAGAGGAGGGAGAACGGTAAAGGAAGAATAGGTAGCTAACCGAACTGAGGAGAGACAAGCGGAGACATATGTATTGGTGGTCAGTAGATTCGAGTGCAGTCACCCTAGTTATGGGGAGGTGTTCGCTGACATAAACACCCAGCCCATGCATGTGGACAGTAGAATCCTTCCTTAAAAGGGGAAGATAACCAGGGATGAAGAGGTCAGAGGAGGGAATAGTTGAGTTGAGGTTAGTTTCGCAGAGCGCGAGGATGTCAGGGGACTTTTCATGCAGGAACGCTTCTACACTAGCAAAGTTAGTACGAATGCCTCGGATATTAGTGAAGGAGAGGTTAATGGGCTTAGGTGGTTTGGATTTAGCTGGTTTAGGGTCATTTCTGTTTTGTCTTGTCATGTTTTTGGTTTATAGAAAGGGACCTAGGGTAGAGGATACAGGCGGTCATTACCCACGATCTGAGCTGGGAGGGAGACTGGCTAGGGCTGCAACAAGGTGTGGCCTCGGGGTTGCCCACCGAAAGCGCTTGCAGGGACACCTATCCATGCGCGACATGGCACTACAAGAACCCCGATATTATACAACTGTTGATCAGAGCAGCCGCTCTTGACGCTACGCAAGAGTTAGGGCTCCTAACTACCAGTCGGAAGCAGCAACCAGGAAACTGCCAACCCGGTACCCTCACAGTGATGAGCCATTGCCACCAACCGGCCAGATCGCAGGAAACTCACGGAAGCACCAGTACCAAGGTCTGAAGAGAGAGAAGTGAAAACCGGAAACCACATCCTAAACAGGAAACAAGGAACGAGCCTCTACTCCAGTTCAATAGACGTGGGAGGAGTATAGACCGGGCGATAGTGTGACCTATCTACTCCTATTAAAAAAAAACAAAAAAACAAAAAAAACAAAAAAAAAAAACAAACGAACACGAACAATCCTTTGAAAAAAAAAAAAAACACAAACTTACAAAAGTGGAGTTTAACTAAGTTTTAACTTAGTTAAAGTCCAAATGAACTCCAAAAAGGGGGGGGGGAGAACAAAAACATAGATATATATATAAAAACAAAAAAAAAAAAAAAACAAACGGAAAATACCTCACAGTTTAACACAGGAAATTTGAATTAAGATTCATTCTTCAATTCTTGCTTTTCCCAAATATCAAAGCGAGTCGGCCTGCTAGGTAAATTCCCATTCAAAGAACAACACGTGGCATGGAGCTGTAATGGCTGCTGATAACTTGGCCAAAGTAGCTTCGCATAACAGAATAAATATAAATTTCAAACTTTTTTTTTTTCCCTCCTAAATGAAGCATGAACTCCAAAAAGGGGGGGGGAGAACAAAAACATAGATATATATATAAAAACAAAAAAAAAAAAAAAAAAAAAAACAAACGGAAAATACCTCACAGTTTAACACAGGAAATTTGAATTAAGATTCATTCTTCAATTCTTGCTTTTCCCAAATATCAAAGCGAGTCGGCCTGCTAGGTAAATTCCCATTCAAAGAACAACACGTGGCATGGAGCTGTAATGGCTGCTGATAACTTGGCCAAAGTAGCTTCGCATAACAGAATAAATATAAATTTCAAACTTTTTTTTTTTTTCCCTCCTAAATGAAGCATGAACTCCAAAAAGGGGGGGGAGAACAAAAACATAGATATATATATAAAAACAAAAAGAAAAAAAAAAAACAAACGGAAAATACCTCACAGTTTAACACAGGAAATTTGAATTAAGATTCATTCTTCAATTCTTGCTTTTCCCAAATATCAAAGCGAGTCGGCCTGCTAGGTAAATTCCCATTCAAAGAACAACACGTGGCATGGAGCTGTAATGGCTGCTGATAACTTGGCCAAAGTAGCTTCGCATAACAGAATAAATATAAATTTCAAACTTTTTTTTTTTCCCTCCTAAATGAAGCATGAACTCCAAAAAGGGGGGGGGGAGAACAAAAACATAGATATATATATAAAAACAAAAAAAAAAAAAAAAAAAAAAAAAACAAACGGAAAATACCTCACAGTTTAACACAGGAAATTTGAATTAAGATTCATTCTTCAATTCTTGCTTTTCCCAAATATCAAAGCGAGTCGGCCTGCTAGGTAAATTCCCATTCAAAGAACAACACGTGGCATGGAGCTGTAATGTATTCGAACACCGAGTGATGAGGATGGGGCTGGGGCAAATAATATCTTTTATTTGCATACGATGACACCCCACCCAGAGTAAAGGACAGCTGTTTGTTCTACCAAGAACGTAAAGTGTTTTTAAGAAGCCTTTCTGCTGCGTTCTGTCGATAAAACAGCTTTGTTTTGGGTGACTATTTTCTATTGTTGGCGGGAGTTGAGAATCTTAAACGGGCTAACTTTATTAGATTCAATTTATTTCAACGATTTCTTTCTCTTTCTTCCTCTTTTTATCTCTCTCTCTATCTCTCTCTCTCTTTCTGTCTTTATTTTTTCTCTTACTCTTTTTTAAAATCAGGATCGTCAAAAATTGACTTTGTTCTGAAGGTGTCTGACAGGAACAAATTCTTTCACTCTGTCAGGCATGAAAGATTTTAATTCTTTTTAATTCAATAAAAAAAAAGAAAAAATATGAAATTAAAAAAAAGCAAATAAATTACACATTTATAAACTCCATAAAAGAAATGAAAGAAATATAATTTAATTACAATGAAATAAATGAAAAGCTCACTTCTTGGACAAAATCAATGAAAACCACTTCTGCTTTAAGTGAGTTTCTTGCAGAGAAAATTTATTTCTGTTGACATTTTTATTTTTTGCCGCTATTCAATTTGGAAAAGTTCTTCAATGGTGAGTTATTCCCTACACCCAGGTTTCTTATCCCGGCATCCTCTTGAAGAGTGACTTACCATTTAAAGAATAGTTAAATACTTATTAAAAGTTTGAACTAACACCTGAAAGTTTAGATAGATAGATAGATAGATAGATAGATAGATAGATAGATAGATAGATAGATAGATAATGAACAGACTGAGATAGATAGATAGATAGATAGATAGATAGATAGATAGATAGATAGATAGATAGATAGATAGTGAACGGACTGAGCTTGACAGATAGATAGTTAGATAGATAGATAATGAACGAACTGAGTTTAGTAGATATATAGATAACGAACGGACTGTGCTTGATAGATAGATAGATAGATAGATAGATAGATAGATAGATAGATAGATAGATAGATAGATAGATAGTGAACGGACTGAGCTTGACAGATAGATAGTTAGATAGATAGATAATGAACGAACTGAGTTTAGTAGATATATAGATAACGAACGGACTGTGCTAGATAGATAGATAGATAGATAGATAGATAGATAGATAGATAGATAGATAGATAGTGAACGGACTGAGCTTGACAGATAGATAGTTAGATAGATAGATAATGAACGAACTGAGTTTAGTAGATATATAGATAACAACGGAACTTGGACTGATAGATGATAGATAGATAGATAGATAGATAGATAGATAGATAGATAGATAGATAGATAGTGAACGGACTGAGCTTGACAGATAGATAGTTAGATAGATAGATAATGAACGAACTGAGTTTAGTAGATATATAGATAACGAACGGAGGACTGATAGATAGATAGATAGATAGATAAATAGATAGATAGATAGATAGATAGATAGATAGTGAACGGACTGAGCTTGACAGATAGATAGTTAGATAGATAATGAACGAACTGAGTTTAGTAGATATATAGATAACGAACGGACTGTGCTAGATAGATAGATAGATAGATAGATAGATAGATAGATAGATAGATAGATAGATAGATAGTGAACGGACTGAGCTTGACAGATAGATAGTTAGATAGATAGATAATGAACGAACTGAGTTTAGTAGATATATAGATAACGAACGGACTGTACTTGATAGATAGATAGATAGATAGATAGATAGATAGATAGATAGATAGATAGATAGATAGATAGTGAACGGACTGAGCTTGACAGATAGATAGTTAGATAGATAATGAACGAACTGAGTTTAGTAGATATATAGATAACGAACGGACTGTGCTAGATAGATAGATAGATAGATAGATAGATAGATAGGGCTTTCTTCTCGATACTACACTCTTTCTGCTTTATATTAATTATCTGTCTAAGAGAATAATCCGATCTTAACGGATATTTATGCATATGATATAATAGTGTATCCGTGCACCCCTAAGATATCTAGATGTCCCTCACAATTATGACTAGCCATGCCCCTGAGGCGAACCATCCATATCCATTCAGCAAGAAGGAAGTTGCCCTCAAAGAGTTTCTTCGTACGAACCACTACTTCATGAAACCGTTTTCCAAGCGGATGCTTCCTCAACTCCTACCATCATGTTTAGGGTTAACCATTATCTTTTACACATATCCTCCTGTGCATTGAATACTGCTGTCACATCTGGTCGGCGGCCTCTGCTATTCATCTCGGTGTTCTTGACAAAATGTAACGGAGAACCTGCAACGTAATTGATCCCGACCTGGTAGCTCAACTCCAGTCACTTTCTTACTGAAGTTATGTGGCTTTCCTCTGTCTATTCTACAAATTTTTTCACGGCTTCTGCTCTGATGAGCTGAGCTACCTGGTTTCTCTCTGCATTAATTTACTCGAGCTACTAGACTAGCGACTAGGTCCCACCATTTTACATTGAAACTAATCAAATGTAACCGCAATTTCTACTCTATCAACTGCTTTTCTAACACTACCTGCATTCGGAATTCCCTTCCGTACTCTTGCTTCCCTGACAGCTACAATCTTCAAGAATTTAAATGCAATGTCAGTTGCCATCTCTAATCTCTTTGACTCACATCCTTTCTCTGACATCCATTGTATAATGTCATTTTCCCTTTCCACTCCACTCTCATACGGCCATCTTCACATCAGTGTCCACATCCTTCTCTTATCCATTTCCTGACACCCCCTATATCTTGTTCCACATTCACATTACTTACCTCTTATGTAAGCCCCTGAGAACCCGTGGCAGTACTGCCTCTTGGAGTGAAATGATTATAAAAAAGAATCCTCATAAACTGCACCTCTTACTGTTACCACTAATACAAGAGCCCCCTTTAGTAGCCCTCAATCTTGACAGATTATTGTATATGATGAACATCAGTACGAGAAATGCTCAGAGGATCTTAGCTAAAGTTGCTGGAAGAGGGCGCATAATGCATGATCAACAGTCAGAATAATGTCAGTACGCTCAACCCCGTGGTCATGATGACTTATGACATCGTGTTCGCTCAATTATGGCTATCCCCAGACCAACAACATTAGAATTTCGACTTCCTGACAAATTGCTAATAGTGGGATTAAAACCTAAATTAAGTGTACTAACCACACCGATGGCCTGATGAGTGCGTGTAAGTGCATGAAACTAGTAGTTGTGGTCGGACAGTGTAAACCAGAAAACAAGGTGGGCTGGTCATGTTGTGAGAACGGATGAGCCTAAGACTGTATTGTCAACTATCAAACCCCAAGCGTTTAGCTGTACTTCCATTCTTACATTACAAAGACGAATTGAAAGACTACTTGAAACGTCTCAACTTTTATCTGAAAATTTGAGAAGTCCAAGCATCAAACCAAAAGGAGTGGCGAAAAATATATCTTATTAATTTAAGGTTTTGAAGAGAGTAGACTGAAGCGCCATGATCAGCTTCGTCATGCCCGGAAGCAGAGGCGTCATCAAAATCCTACTTCAACAAATTTCATCTGTCAGTGTGGCTTTGTCTTTCCCTTACCAAACTGGCTTCACAAGTACACAAAGAAAGTATGCATCAGTGTAAAACGAAGAGAACCATTCACTGCTGATCCTCATATATATATATATATATATATATATATATATAGTGTATCGAGGTAGCAAATAATTTTCTAAACATCTACTGTTAAATATAAGAGACAATGAAAGTCTGTTACGTTTAATCACTTTTAAATCTAGCCACAACATATTACATTGAATTTGAATACATGGTTTTGTTGTCATTTCGCGCTATCAAGCGGTGTGACGTCATAGAACCGCATTGCAAATTTGCGAACTGCGTTTGTTATTTTTGGCAACTATGCGGAGTTTTATGTCAACACAAAATAAAATCGTCAGTGATGGTGGATGTTATCGTGTTATCGTCTTAATAACCTCTCTGAAGATGGCTCATGTGAGCTGAAAACTTAGAAACAAATTAATAAAAAATTATCCAAATGTTGGAGAATTTTTGTCTTTATTTTCAACTGAAATTAAAGCCAAAATACGACATTTTGGAACGGCTCATGATTAAACATAATAGACATTCATTGTCTCTTATATTTAACAGTATATGTTTAGAATATATATATATATATATATATATATATATATATATATATAAAACATTAATTTTTAATGAATACACGATTTTTCGATTAATCAGGCTTGTTAGATATAAATAATTACACTACTTATTTACAGGGTATCTATTCAAATACGAGTATCCATTAAAAATAGTGTTTAAATAAATAAATTGAGAATATGTCTGAGTTAATCCACAATTTCGTATATATATATATATATATATATATATATATATATATATATATATATATATATATATATGCGGGCATTGAGGTGACAGCCTGTTTCATGCTTACACGCTGTCGTTAGGCCATGAACCCACTGGATGTTGACTTAATTGTTCACTTTTATATTTACATATTATCTCTATCTCATATTGACCACTTTAACCCATAAATATACCAGATATTTGCTGGTATTTTGAGCCGAATCTTTTTTTTTTAATACACAGAAACAGATTGTTCTAACTAGATTTTGTCTTCTACAAGATCCGATGCAGTGAAGTTCTCACTAAGATTACAGAATTTAGTCGCTTGCATTGATATGATATGAAAATATCCGCCTTTGATTGCTGTTAACCTCAACTGGTCTACTCAACCATGCCGGACTATTTTCTTTTAGAATGTTTTACAAGTTCAATCCTTCGTGATACATTTTCAATAAATTCCATGTTTTTAGGAGGAGGAGGTGGATGAGGACAAGCAGGGTTTTTTTTTTCAATTGTAGTTTTAGCCGTCTAAAAATAAAAAGATTAATTCACCACAAATGTTGCTTATATCTTATCTTCACTAATAGAACCAATAAACAAAATTATATCAATATTGATGTTTCTTTTCATGCCCACTGATGTAAGAACTTTCTCAGAAAAGCTGTCTGCTGGAATGGAGTTGGCTGCAAGTAAACGTTTCAAATGCTTTCAACGAAGTCAGAAGAAATAGTATTGAATGCACAATAAAAGAAATACGTTGACGCATACAAATATGTCTATCTAAGATATATAATATTTATTTAGAATTTATAACATAACATATTTATGTTATAAATTTCTAAATAAATATTACTCTCTCTACTCAGCACATTTTTAAAATATATATTTTTTATACGGAATTTTATTCCATCCATACTTATCTTATACTTGGTTATATATATATGTATATACTAGCAGTATAGCCTGGCGTTACTCGAGTGTAATAAAAGCTTTAAAACTAATCCATGGTCCAGGAGCTCAGACTCTTTGGACGTTGGCATGAAAGACTAAAAAGCAATAGTTCTTTCGAGTTAAAGCGAAACCGTAGACTGAAAGAAAAATCAATGGATGTAAGTCAAATTTTGATTTCCTGGTATCGATATCAAATAAGTTTTTCGTCGTAAACTGAATTTTGAAATCTAAATAAGTCCCCTGAGTAAATGGTATCATGGCTGTGACTAGGAACTACAATTATACCTACTTAGAGCCAAACCCGAAGCAAAAACTAAAAATAAAAGGGCTGAAAAAAATACAGACATACAGGTAGATAAATAGACACACACACACAAACATCTTGCATTTTATATATATATATATATATATATATATATATATATATATATATATATTATCGATTCCTGCACTATTGTAAGATCCGCAACCTTGAAATTTCTGAATATCGTTTCTTATGTCTTTGTCTATGAGTGTATCAAATTTGACTAAAATCGGACCACTCCTTCTATAACCCGATATATTTTATTATCTATTTTCGATATTTATCGGGGGTACCTCGGCACAAAACCTAGCTTAGAACACTCGCAGACGCTTATAGTACAACTGTGTAAATTTTCAAGAAAATCAGTTCAGCCGTTTCGGAGACTATAAATAACGGACACACACACACAGACAATGTTCCATTTATAAATAAGTTTAGATAACATCAAGAAGTCACGTTCCTGGCAAATCAACCATGGTGTGATTCGAACCCAGGATTCATGGTCAGAAAGCGAACGTTCTAAACACTTGGCCACTTACTCTGTAACGCTCTAGCTCTTGGGCTTTGTACATGATGAACATCATTGTCAAAAAATAATAATAAATATGCATATTTTATGATGTAGTCATAATTATTGACAAAGTTTCAAATTTTTTAAATTTATGTTTTTATCGTCTGTCATGATCTGTCAGGGCCACCAATCCTACTGTCTTCATTTTTCCTTTGTTTGGTTACCTTTTTTTTTTTTTTTTACAATCGGCTTAATCATATATGCTTATGTTGTCTTGTGTTGCCTTTAGCGAGGCAAAAAAAAATTTTAAAAAATATTGATAAATAATGAACTATCGCCGTGTATGTATGGACGTGAATATGCGAGATTTCGTTTGTGGGCGTAAACATGAATGAATATGTATCCGGCTTTATATGAATGCGTATGTGGTTTTCGTATTTGTTTAAAGCCAAAAGAACATTCTCTGCTTAAGCTTAATCGTCTTAATTCCCTCCAATTCAGTCAAATCGATGGATTTTGAAAAAAATAATCTCTGACGGATTGACACTGCTTACTATTTTCTTATTTTATATTCTTTTCAATTTCGTAACTTTAAAATTGACCCAAATATCAATTCCTTTTATTTTCATAAGCTGGAATACTAATAATGTTTATATCATAGATAGATAGATAGATAGATAGATAGATAGATAGATAGATAGATAAACAGCCAGGCAATAAACACAATTTGCTATGTAGATAGATAGATATATAGATAGATAGATAATTATTAATATGTGTTTTAGATATATAAGAAAAACAAACTAAATGAAATCGGCTAGATTATATAACCAAAACATAATAAAAAAAAGAATAATTTTAGATTTAAAATTCCTAGCGTCTCTCGTGCGCATGTCTAGTCTCATCGACGTGAACATAATTTTTTTTCCACTTTGTCATACATTTTCTCCAAAAATTGTTCTTGATATATTAGAAAATATATTTCGCTTCCCTAGATATATATATATATATATATATATATATATATATATATATATATACTATAGCAACAACAATACCAATAGTAAAACTAGTATTAATTAAGCTATAATTTAAATCGTCTTGTATAACACACCGAGATTGAACTCGGAGGGAAAAGAAGGGGAAGTAATAAAAGAAACAAACGAAGTACATGAACAAAAGTCAAGCATTCGTAAGAAAGAAAAAAACCCAAGACGAAAACCCTAACACTAAAGCGCTCAATACCAAAGTAGAGCAAACAAAGACAGAAATCTAAGCAAGAGCCAACAACCGACTATGGTTTCGCCTAACGGCTCGTCAGGGAAATTGGCTATATATATGTATATAATAGTGGGAAGAAGAAGGGCAAACAGTAACCGGTTTATAAAAGCCATTTTGCAAATATTTTACCCTATAAATTCACGTGATATTTTCAGTTTAACTTGTAAGCAGTTGTGGCCCGGCTCAGGGATGAAATTGTTAACTATTTCTTGTTCGTAACATCGCCCAATATTTAAATCGAGGCATAATCCAGAATTTCAACCGTCGATATTCTGAACAGGCAGTCTCTTACTATCTGCAGGTTTGGCGAAACAATGTCTTCATATTTCAACTTCCTCAATTTCACCTGAGATTTTACTTCTTTTGAATTTTTATGTATTTTAATGCAAACACCACAAATATATATATATATATATATATATGTGTGTGTGTGTGTGTGTGTGTGTGTGTGTGTGTGTGTGTGTGTGTGTGTGTGTATAAATATATATATATATATATATATATATATGTGTGTGTGTGTGTGTGTGTGTGTGTGTGTGTGTTGTGTGTGTAAATATATATATATATATATATGTGTGTGTGTGTGTGTGTGTGTGTGTGTGTGTGTTGTGGTGTGTGTATAAATATATATATATATATATATGTGTGTGTGTGTGTGTGTGTTGTGTGTGTGTGTGTATATATATATATATATATATATATGTGTGTGTGTGTGTGTGTGTGTGTGTGTTGTGCGTGTGTGTATAAATATATATATATATATATATATATATAGCATACATTTAAACGGTGTATAGTGTCGCATGCATTTGTTTTATCAAGCAATGTTCGTGTGTGAAAATTTGTGTGTATTGGTGTATCATGTTTCTAGTTTGTCTATGTGAAATTCGGATGATAATGTGTATTCGTTTGTGAGTATTTGTGTCTGTATCTATCAGGCATTTTATTTATGTTCTGTGGTTGTCGTCATGTTGACTTGGAGATGACTTAACATAAGACCGGTTGTCGTTGCGAAAGACATACTTTAGATTCAAGTATGGAAACTAAAAAGTCTATTTCCTTATCCCATCATATCATATATATATATATATATATATATATATATATATATGATGGTGGTCTATTACATTACGATATGACAGTAAACTGCATCCAGCAGCAAGACCTCTGATTGGGAGGTTGTGAGGAGCATGGAACCACCTCTTAATTGCAGTTGTTCCCAGGTCAACTCTGACCCGGAGTGGTAACACCTGTTAGGGTCCCGGCTATGGGCAAATAGTTAACCCCTCCCCAAATGGGATTAAAACAATATAAAAGTATAAAAATACACTTTTATAGAAATATATACGTAAAAATAGATTTTTATAGAAAAATATACATTTTTGAAGAAAAAATATTACCAATTTTAAAAAATAAATACCTTAGAACCCTACTCTTTTGGCATTGAATAACCCACAGAGGTGTTGATATGCCGTTAAACAAAACTCAAACTCAAACTCAATTTCAAGCAGAATCACTTTCTTACATTAACCGTTATTTAGTTGTTTCATGGCTTCTCAATCGACTTCCTCGACCTGCATTTGTTTTGGCAACAAACGAACAAATACAACTTGCCGTAGAATGCTTTTTTTTCGTGGGAACGAAGATGGCTTTTCAAGCTAGCTTATAATTTAGCATTAAATGTTCACTCATTGTACTTTTAGCTAAACAAGACTCTGATGATTGTATGCGTGCTGTTGTTTGCGTAAATGTTCGTATAATTTTTTATTCAACCCACCTTATTGCTGAACAACGCCACAACTGTCAAATACCGAATGATGATCGTTTTCACTGCTTTAGTTTTTGTGAAACACTCTTGTTATTCACTACACCACGACGGAAAATTTTCTTTATTCACCTCTATACAATGGTAGATGACTAACATGTGGGAATATACTGCATAAAAATAAAAGTACTACGGAATCATTTAGTTTTGTTTCTTTTTATTTTTTTCTATTTTCAATTTCTGTTTATTCCTGATTTTTTTTTTCATGTTTATTAAATATAAGCAATTTTTTGAAGATTTATTAACAATCGCTTCCTTATTGCCTTCATCATTTCAATCGACGTCCTGAGGTATAAATATTTTACGCATGCACATCACTTGAATAAAAACGTTCCCATTGAAAAACAAACTGAATAACCTTATTAAGAGGCCAAAATATACGTCATCAAAAGAAAAATATTAATAATTTTAATTATTTTTTTTATTCAAATACGAAAAGAAAATGATAATCAATTTTTTCTTACTTTGACTTCCATAAAAAAAAAATATATAGATATATCATTTTATTTTTTAATTGACTGAAGTCGACTTTTGCAAAATGGGTACGAATCGGTTGCTATTTTTTTTCAAGTTCGTTACAGTGCGAGTGTGTGTGCGTGTGTTTCTGCGTTAACGCGCATACCTATTTAAGATTACAGCCTAATTTAATTTCTACTTCGTTATTTTTTCATCTACAGCGCTGACGTGAAGGCGTTCGAATCGTCCATTAGTACCAACGTGATCGTCACCAGCGAGGGAAACGTCACCTGGCTGTCTATGGTCATCTTTAAGAGTTCGTGTTCCATCGACGTGAAGTTCTTCCCGTTTGACGAACAAAACTGCTCCATGCAATTCGCTTCATGGACCTATGACGCTTACCAGGTGAACGTGCTCACCAACGGCGAGGATGACGGCGACGTATCGAACTACATCGAAAATTCCGAATGGTCACTGACTGGCTTCCAACAGAAGCGGGACGTCTTCCGTTTTTCCTGTTGCGACGAGCCTTACATAATTATTCACTACCATATACTTATTAAGCGAAGACCTCTCTTCTATTTATTCAACATGGTTATGCCCTGTATCTTAATAACTCTGGTGGCTTTGCTCGGCTTCTACATGCCCTCCGACTCCGGGGAGAAAATATCCATGGGAATTACCACACTTCTGTCCATGACTGTATTTTTAATGATAGTGGCCGAAAAGATGCCACCGACATCGGACGTCCTACCTCTCATAGGTGAGTATCACTCTCCTCTTAATTAAAAAAAAAATAATGATCATAACACGACCCGACCTCTGTTCTCCAACATCAATCACTTGCCCTGAATACAAGCCAAACGCAAAGAACTTCTTTTTTTTTTAAAGAGAATCTAGAAGAATTATTGAATCAACTATAATATCACAATTCAAACCGTTTAGTCAATAAGAATTGTTTTTATAAGATATCAACTTAATTAAGTTAATATTTAAAGAAAAATCTGGAATTAGATACAGGTTTAACATTTTAATAAAAAGATTTATTTTAAATTTTAATTAAATTTTAATTAAATTTAATTAAATCATAAAATCATTAAATCAATAATTAATCAAATTTTAATTAAATTTTTAATTAAATTTTAATTAAATTTTAATTAAATAATTTTTAACAACTAAAAATAATGTCATAAATTAAAATTATAGTCACTAGCTTCCTTAACCTTTATTTTTAGCGTCCTTAACATTTATGATCTGATCTCAAATCCCTATATTTATAATATGTTTAAACATATTTCTATGTACAAATTTCAACGTTTTGCTCAGGTGTATTTGTTTCTTTTTTTAATTCTATTAACTGTTTGCTTGTTTTATTCAAATTAACCACATTAGCAAAGTTACCTTAAATTTTTCACTTGATTTGCGAATGCTTATACAGAGCAAAACGTTGACAAGCAAATAAAAATAATGAAACAAGCAACTGGTTTTCACAAATTCCCTATTATATCCAAGAGAAAAAAGTAAACGTTAATGCTTGGAATCGAATTGTTTCTTATACGAGCGGCTTTTTAGTTTCAAACAGAAACCCCAAAAATATTTGCAAATTTATTGCTCGAAATATCTGGTCTTCTTGTCGGGTTTTTAATCCTTCGTTTCTGGTATTTCTCTTCCGTTTTTTTTTTTATGACATTGATAGAAAATCTATGTCCGTGAAAACAGGCCCTCTATAACTTGCTTGTTAACATCCCTTGTACTCTTTCTCACGGGTAGGTTTGAGTATGAAGGTTCATCATTAGGATACTTCCTATCTCGGGTAGCCTCCAGCGCCGATTGTGTGACAGGGTTTTAACCAGTAGGTGAATTTTTTCGGTCCCAGTCCGATTTCTCTATGATAACCCTACCTTTATCGAGCCGGGCGACAATCGATCCGAACGGTTTTGCAAGTAAGCATAATAATTGTTTTAAAGCATTTTAACCTATAGCGAGAAGGAATGCTTTTTTTGAGTCATCTCTCAAGAATGATTAACTGCTATGGTTGACAAACTTATTCTACTCATGTCACGCGGCAATAGCCCGCCCCGCCACACGCCAATCTTGACTATATCATTATTATTATTAATATTATTATTGTTGTTGTTATTGTTATTGTTGTTGTGAAGTAAAAACAACATATCAACGCCGAGGCATTAATATCTAAAGCTCAATATACTCATCATGAAACCGAGTCTGATAAGGGTATACTAAGTTCATGCCTCCCAAACAAATGTGCACAATTATTATTATTATTATTATTATTATTATTATTATTATTATTTTGGTTGTTGTTGTTGTTGTTAAGTAAAACCACCATAACAACATACCATACGCCAATCTTGTATATACTCACTATATCATTACTATTATTAATATGAATATTATTATTGTTATGTTGTTGTAAAGTAAAAACATCCCAACGCCAAGGCATTAATATCTAAAGCTCAATATACTCATCATGAAACTGAGTCTGATAAGGGTATACTAAGCTCATGCCTCCCAAACAAATGTTCGCAATTATTATTATTATTATTATTATTATTATTATTATTATTGTTGTTGTTGTTGTGAAAAAACAGCATATCAATGCCGGGGCATTAAAATCCGAAGATCAATGTACTTATCATGACACCGAGTCTGACAAGGGTATATCAAGCTCATGCCTCCCAAACAAATGTGCACATTTATTATTATTATTATTATTAATATTATTAATGTTGTTGTTATTGTTATTGTTGTTGTGAAGTAAAAACAACATACCAACTCCGAGGCATTAATATCTAAAGCTCAATATACTCATCATGTAACTGAGTCTGATAAGGGTATACTAAGTTCATGCCTCCCAAACAAATGTGCACAATTATTATTATTATTATTATTATTATTATTATTATTATTATTATTATTATCTCTACACTCGTTTTTGATACGTTAAACTGGAAATCAAGTGACAGAAAAACACCCCAATACACCACCACTCTGCTCAGTAAGCTATTATTATTATGTCATTTTTCATCATATTTCGATTTCTGCTTTGGTCTCACTACCAACCAAGTCTGCGGGGAGACCTTATTTTCTTATTATTATTATTATTATTATTATTATTATTATTATTATTATTTACAGGATCAATATTGTAAATCCTTTATTACAAGTTCATATCACAAATGACTGGTGTCATATTCTGGAGATAAAGTGATAGCAGATTAGCTGAATACTTCCCGCTGCTTTCTAGACGCCCTCCATTAGATTACCAGTTCTTCCAGATTTTCTAGAACGTTCCCAGTGCTCTGACAACGACTGCAACATCTGTCACATACATTGTTTACTATTTCTTTAATTTTTTAGTGGGACCCAGTTGCTTGTTCATCTTTCCACTTTCATTTCATTTTATTTCGTGTTCAACGAAATCTATTATCTGACCCGTTATTATCGCAATTATCATTATCAGTAATAGTAACAATAGTAGTTTTCAAGAGAAATAACCCAAATTCAAACCTTATTAATGGCTTAATTTGATTTATCTAGAGTGGGTTTTATGCTGTCTGGTAGTATGAAAATATATAAACACCTGATTCAATATGCAAATGCTTTCATTTACATTGATGCATACATTTGCATATACTATTGAATATATCTAAAAATAGATATATTTGGGTTTTACGGATTGTCGTCAGGTTTCATTCATTATTTAGATTTTAGATTATGAATCCCTGCTGAACGGAATTTTGAATCATTTAAGATGATCAAATCGAAAAATTCAATCCACAATTAGTAAACTATTTGAAAATAATGTTTTATTTCTCTATTGTTGAAACTATGAATAACACAGAACCCAATTGCTAACTTTTTTCCAATATATCAAAAACAGAATTAAAAATAGAAGTTTAATAGCAAAAAAATGTTTTTTTCTGTATTTTTAATTTTTTTATTTTTAATAAATCTTGCTTTGGTTATCAATAAACATGTCCTCCGTTCCAACTTCAATGCAGCTATATATATATATATATATATATATATATATATATATATATATATATATATTCCAAGTTTTCTGGGATATTTTTTCTGTTCCCAGGCGAAATTATCTCTTTCTTTTTTTTTTTAATTTTAGGGAAATTTTATAACCATTTCTTCCGTCCACATTCCTATATATTATCAATGCCAATGTGCCACACCATATTGTTCAAATAACCCTTTGAACGGCACTGGGGCATTCATAGCTATCACTAGCTTCATCACCATCTATTAACTGACTTAAAACACTATCTAATTTAAGCACATAAGAACATCTAAAAGAACTTTAATTCCACTATTTTCAGCATAGTGTAAGTCGCTATTTATAGTTTTTTCCACTCAAATAGAATTTGATTTAAAGCCTTTATTTTTAATATGGAACCCAAACGTCGTTCACGGGAGATAGAAAAAGTAGTCTAATTCTCTTAGGTTTGACTTTAGCGCGCTCTAGTAGAGTCAGTCAGTTAGTTAATTGCCATACGTGATACATGCTTTGCCAATCATGTCTCTTTAGATTCATGACTGATTAGGCAGAAGATTTTACTGCAATAGGTTGCCATGTCTTTCTGCGGTAAACTTGTTGCCAAAGTGTGTATCATGTATGGCACTTCACTGAATGACTGAAGAAAATCTTCTTATCTAGTCAGGCATGCATCGAAATAGACATGATCGCCAAAGCGTGTTTCATGTACGACATTTAACTGATTGCCTGATAAGGTATTGAAGCAAGCTTTCAAGCAACCTGTCATTACAAAAAGGAACCCGGATTTTTTTTTTTATATTTCCTACCTAAAAATGTGTGTAATAAAAAAAGAAATCAGCTGAACTTAGTGTAAAGAACTGAACGTTCCGTTGGTAGACTCTGACAGGTAGCTTTATACATTAGACTATTACCAGAAAGCCAATCCAGTTAGGAGCGAATATTGTCTTCAAATTATTATATCGATTAAATATTTTCATTGAATTCCTGTCACTAAGTTTAAATGTTATTCCACTTCGTAATTAAATTTACTAAACCAATTACATTACATGAAAAGAAATAGCGTTTGCATAAAGACGTTCCATTTATATGAATACAAATATAAGAAAGAAAAAACAAGAACTTTAAGTACGACAATATTTTTATTTTTCTATTTGGAGAAAAAGCGCTAACAATATTTCGAACGGAGGTCATGTTTATTGGTGTGTGTTCGTTGGGCAGCGCACGGAGAACGGGGGAAAGGTCGAGTATGTGACGAGGAGATCTCACCCAGTTTGTTAGGGGTCACTCAAATGGGGCAAGGAAAATGTTCTTTGCCTTCAAGTGTGTACAAAAGTAGACCGACAATCTGGATTCGTGTGCCGCGCACCGTAAGGACTCTCAAGTTTGTTTGTTTGTTTTTTTTTTTCCATTTTTTTTTTTTTGTACAGCAAAATTTTCACGGGTTTTTACATAGAAAATTCAATTCTTTCTTTATTTATTTTTTCAGCTGATACACGAGCTCTGTTTTATCTGACGTCAACAGAATATAAATCTGCATTGTTTTATAATTAAATTTTCCCTTACTGTTTTTTAAATACAGCTAGATTGGTCAGCTTCACCCTGAATAAACTCCCGAATGACTTGGTCAGGTTTTCTCACCCATTAGCCCGACTTTTGAAAAAACGGTAATTTTAAAACTCACAAAATTGTAATATTAATAAACTCTCAAAACACACACATGCACACGCCCATATATATATATATATGCGCTTTTGAATATTCCAACTGGTAGAAAAAAATAAATATACTATTTATAACTAATATTATATATATTATTATAATTATAATATATATTAGTATAACATATACATATATATCATTAATATTATATATATATGATATTAATAATACATATGTATTGCTATAATAATATATATATTATATATAATAGTATACATTATATATATTATTATTATATATATATATATATATATATACATATATATATATATATATATATATATATATATACCGTAATAATATTAATAATACAATAATAAACTTCACTATTCAGTTTAAAATAATAACAATCATTATACAGGTTATATCCTCCTGATGATTGCCATTACATGAAACTTTGAGTATACGGATTTTTACATTGTATTAATACTAATATTATATATATATATATATATATATATATATATGTTATATTTACGCTCTCACACCCTGATTGAGCACTCTGGAGGAATAGTAGACTTTGATAAACAGTCGCTACTCTGGCTTGCACGCATCGCTCATTCAGTAATGAATTAGAGCATTCTGGCTATTAGGCGTGTATAATGATAATATACACGCTAAAAGGTCGGATTTCTTCTACCGAGCGCCCATATCCTAGAGTTGGAATCGCCGACTGACGCAAATTCGGTCGGGTTTCAATCCTTGGTTAAAAGCAATCGGAATCTAACCGTACTGATGAGCTGTGATACAGCGAAATAGATCTGTCCGCTGATGACAATATATATATATATATATATATATATATATATATATATATATATTGATTTAAACGTAGTGGAATACAGAAGTTCTTAGTTTAATTTAGTTTGTACAACAAATATTTTTCGACATAATCTCCTCCCTATCCATTGCGTTTGGATTAATATTAATATTATTATTTTAGGTTAATTTAAATTAGCATTAATATTAATCTCATATATCAGACATCATACAATGAAAATATCAGAAAAATAAATAACGAATTTGCCTGTCAATCCAACATAATATATGTTTTAGAATTCGGCTTTGTTGTTAACTTTCCAAAATCAAAATTTAGATAGATAGATAGATAGATAGATAGATAGATAGATAGATAGATAGAAAACGTTTTACAGTTCTTTATTCTAAGTCTTTAATTTTCTTCTAACAATGATATTGTAATTATTTTCGAACTATATATCAGTTTAATATCATTTAGTGTTCCAAATCAAAATATAATCTGATACTATTGTTCATATACGTGAAGTAAAGATTTGAAAAAATTAGCTGTTTACTTTAAATGAAACGATTGGGTAGAGATATGTTAATTCAAAAATAAAATTGCTTTTTTTCTTTTTTACTTTTGTTCACATATATCATTTAATCATTTAAATTGATTTACTAAAAAATGAAAACAGATTCATTAACTCGAGATATGTCAGAATAATTTTTGATGAAGATTAAACTTGATAGTGTTTCGTCTAATTACGTTCGAACAAACGAAAGAACGTTTTCAATGTAAATATCTTATAGAAAAAAATAGACTAAATTATTCAATTAGATGTTGTTTGTTTATCTAAAAGCTATCAAACTATATTTCTAAAATCTTTCAAGAGGACAAATTTAAACTTCGTAAAAAGGAAAATTCTAATTATCTCCCTTGAACACAATTTCGTGTTTTCAAAAGTTTTACTTGATGCCAGTGTCTGGAAAATTTAATGAAGTCAGCGGCTGATAAGATTATATATATATATATATATATATATATATATATATATATATATATATATATTCTAAACAGATACTGTTGAATATAACAGACAGTGAATGTCTATTATATTTAATCATGAGCCGTTCCAAACATCGTATTTTGGCTTTGATTTCAGGTGAAAATAAAGACATAAATTATCCAAAATTTAGATATTATTTTATGCTGGTTCTATCTAAGCTTTCGGCACACAAGAGCCATCTTTAGAGAGGTTACAGGGACGTTAACATAAAGACGTCCATTGCTATGCAACGATAACAAACACCGTATAGCAATCACAGCTCGTAAATTTGTAATTTTTTTTTTGGTGTTAGAGGGGTTGGTCTGTATTTTGAGTTCTGTTGACCTTTTTAAGGTCTTAGGGTTAAGTCACAAACAAACACTTCACCCTAAGACCTTAAAAAGGTCAACAAAACTCAAAATACAGATCAACCTCTCTAACACCCCCCAAAAAAAACAAAAAACAAATCCAACACAAATAAACGGGCTTTTCAACTAGATAATTCTCATTTCTAAAATATCACCTGAAGATGAAGCCAACAACATAAAGAGCTGGCTTCGAAACGTGAAAATGTTTGTGTAGTGATACTATGAATTTATAAAAGCATTGTAACAAGCATTACACTATATATATATATATATATATATATATATATATATATATATATATATATATACTAGTTTTAAAAGTTTAAGGGAATCCTTGCTAATTTTTTAAATGGCCCCAAATTTAGTTGTTTAGTACTTTAAATAAGAGAAAACTTTTAAGAAAAGTGAGACATAATATTTTATTAGAAATTTTATTATGACAAAAAGGAACAGCATTTTATGATTAGATTTTGCTCTCGTCAAAAATCATCCTCCCTTAGCCTTTATTTGCTGCAGCACAAATTTTTGTCACTCGCTCAAAAAGTTTCGCAAAGTATAAATTTGATAATAAATTCCATTCTTTTTCAATTACTCAAATAATTCTTTTACATATTTTTTTTTTTCCACTTTTCTTTTACTTTCATTCCATGCTAATTCTGGGGGTGGCTTCAAACTTTCCTTCGTTAAATATTCCAAAATCAGAATAACAATCAATATCTTAAATGATATGGTGAATATGGGAATAATAAACAGAGTGGGGCGTACAACGAGTCGAAGAAAGGAGTGCACCTATACGGCTAGCGGTCAACACGAGTCCAGAAAAACAGCTCAGAATTTAATCCACTTGAGACTTGAGAAAAATTTTGGTGGAGAACAGCTCTCTTATTCACACGAAACGCACACAAATCAATGTTTAGTGATTTTTCACTTTTCCACACTATCATGATTCTTTACTTTCTTCTTAGACCATTTTTCATTCAAAATTTGTTGTTGATATGTGAATTGTTGTTGTTTCATAAAACACTTCCTGCACCCATGAAATATTGCCAAATTCTATAAAGGTTTCAAGAATCCATACCAGTGTCTCTTTCTTTGGTAGCACCAATTTTCTGCATGAACACCGAATTCAAACCACTGCAAAGAATATTTCGTTGTGGTGCAGTGGATATCGGCTCGGAACGAGAAATCGGGGAGCCCAGTTCAAATTCCAGCTGAATTCATTGCATTCACTTACGCGCAAATACCCTTGGGAAAGGTATTAATCCGTCTCTTCCCTCCAGTTATGAGTTAAATAACAGGACAGATTGAGTTCTATAGCCTTGGCTGGCAACCAGTCTACCGCAGAAAGCAATGGCAACCTACTGCGGGATAATCTTCTGCGCAGTCAGTCGTGTTTTTGAGGCATTATCGCCTAAGCGTGTATCGCGTATGGCTTTTAACTGACTGATATCAGGTAAGATATTTCTGAATTTAAACAGTTATCGCAAAATATACCTTAATTTTACATTCCTTTAAAGGTAGTTAAAAGATTTAAAACTTCAACAAACGCTGTACGCTATTATGAGCTCCTCTGTGTGGAGCAATGGTTAACAAGCTAGTCTGCCTGAAAATTTTTTGCTGTAATGGTTTCCATCCTCACTGACTATCCCATAAGTGTTATTTTGTTCTATTTTGCTTCCATTTTCCTTAAAAACTAAAGAATTATGACACTCCACAGCATCCTTTCTTTTATTATCTTTAAATTGCTGTGACGACTTAGTAACCCTTAATCCTTGTTCTGTCAAACAATTACCAAAAACTAATTTGGTAGGTTATTCGGTAAATGTTTGTTTTAGGTGCCGACGGTTTTCCCCCTTCAAATTTATCCAAAATAACATTATTTCTGTGCAAATGTATGTGCTGAACTCAAATCAACAATTAGTTATTGAAGAAACTTATCTTTTTTGCTTTGAAAGTCCATAAAAAAACGAACTATATCTCGCACTTTTTCTCTCCCGTAACTCTCACGAAGTCATGTAATTAACTGCAGAATGACGTTCTACGTAGGCAGCAATTTCTGTCTAATTTTGGCCGATTTTCTTTCTTTACTGAAACTTCCGGCGATGTACTTCCTCCTATGAAAGTAATAAGCGTAGAAATACAATAGCGCATTACTTTCATTACCGGAAGTACATCGCCGAAAGTATCAGTACTTGAAGAAAAATCGACCCAAAATCCGCCAAAATTCGTTCACATACGCGGTACGTCATTCTGCAGTGAATTACATGACCCCGTGAGAGTTACGGGAGAGAAAAAGTGCAAGATATACTTCGTTTTTTTTATGGACATTTAGATAAAAAAAAGGTAAGTTTCTTCAATAAGTAACAGTTGATTTGAGTTCAGTATATACATTTGCACAGAGATAATGCTATTTTGGATAAATTTGAAGGGGAAAAGCGTCGGGACTTACAACGAAAATTTACCGGTTATTCTTTGCTCTCTTCTGTTTCTCTTGTCTTTAACAAAACCAATGAGTGTTAAATTTGCCAACTTCTCTTTTCTCATCATGTGCCCAAAGAATTTCTCTTTCTAGTTGTAAATGTTCTCTTTATTTCCATTTTCTCTAGTAAGGAAAACCTTATGGCTATAATTATTCCGTTGAAATGCCGGTTCTCGTACGATCACCAAAGTTAAGCAACGTCGAGTTTGGTCAGTATCTGGATAGATGACCGCTTGGGAATGCTAGGTACTGTAAACTTAGATGTGTGAATTGTGTAATGTATAACGGCTCGAAATTTATAATCAAAAAGCCGAGTTCTAATTCAGGTTAAGTTTTTTTTATATTCACGTATGCACAAATGCCTTTAAACATTTCGATGCGGTGTAATGGTTAGCAAGCTTGCCGTCTGGATCAGTTACGACTGAATACTGAATCCGATCCTCACTGGGTTTACTGTTCTTTTGACCTTGTGCCACATCTAAGCGACGGTTAGAAAATCACCAAATACTCTTGGGATAAAATATGAATCTATTTCCCTCCAGCTATGGGTTAATTAGTAGAGTTTGTATCAGTTCCACATTATTATCTAAAAAAAAATTGTTACAATCGAAAAATTTTTCTTCGTTTAAGATAACTAGCAAAATGTTGATAAGCCGTCAAAAACAAATCAATTTATTATGTATCAGTAATCCAATTACGGATGTGCATTGTGGTGCAGTGGTTATCGCCTCGGAACCGAAAATCGGAAAGCCGAGTTCGAATCCCAGTTGAATGCCTTTCATTCACTTATACCCATATATCCTTCGGAAAGGTATTAATACGTCTCTTTTCCCTCCAACTATGAGTTACATAACAGGACGGATTGGGTTTTATACACTTGATTAGCAACCAGTCTACTGCAGAAAGTAATGGCAACCTACACCGAGAAATATCTGCACAGTTAGTCATGTCTCTTTCTAGACATGATCGCCCAAGTGTGTATCATGTATGGCATTTAACTGACTGATTGAATGCAATTATAGGATGATAGTGAATTCCAAGAAACCTCTTTATTAGTCGGATAAATTATCTACGTTTTTATCATCTCGACAACGCCTTCTAAAAATAAACACTTAATAGATAAAAACATAACTTCTCGAGATACCATATCCGAATCAAGCAACATATGTATCGGTGTGTTTATTTATCAGCACAAATCAAAAAAAATATTGACAGAGAAAAAATTATTGCCAAAATCTTTTCAGAGTGTCGGACATAACACTGCCTTAATCTCTGCAGCCGACTACCGACCGTTTGCGTCTACAGACTCTGTCAAATTAAATTAGTTTATTGGAGATGTACAGTGATGCACAATGATGCAAATGTAGCATCCATTTTATCAGCGGTAGTAGAAATTAGATTAATGTCAAATTAAACTCCTGGATAATCAAATCGGACGTCCAAATGCCAATGGAATGCTAAATGACTATTTATGCGCATTTGGAGAAGACAAAGTTCGTTTGCCCCCAGAAAAATATAAATTTATATGGGGATAGAATTTTCTTACTGCCATCGCCTTCCGCCCTGATAGACCGGCAACCGATAAAAAAAAAGGATATTACTCCACGGGTTAAGTATGCAGTTGTTGTTCAAAACACCGGACAAAAGTGTTAATTCAATATAGAAAACAATGTCAAAACGACAACACTAGTTCAGTCATTTTAATACGGGCTTAACGCATTGTTACCTGATGTCAAGACGCAGAAGTAATGACCTACGCGCTAAATATTTGCGCTTTGGGCTAATCTGGCCGAATATAGATAGAAAAGAACTTATTACGCCGAACTATTCTCTCGAGTTAACCAGGTCAAATCTCACAAAAGGCTTCTTTATCATATGTTGATTTATACACGTATATATACGCCTGTTGTCTTATACGCGTATGTTTTGGTATTTTTAAAGTCTTTCTCTTTCAAGACTTAGGCTTACGGTCATATCACGTTGAATACATCGGTTCTCGCTCGATCACCGAAGTTAAGCAACGTTGAGCCTGGTCAGTACTTAGATGGGTGACCGCTTGGCAATACCAGATCCTGTAAGCGTTTAGTGACGGATGTGCGTTGAGGTGCAGTGGATATCGGCTCGGACAGAAAAATCGGTGAGCGGAGTTCGAACTCCAGTTGGATACCCTGCATTCACTTAAACACTGGTACCTTTGGAAAGGTCTTAATCCGTCCCTTCCCTCCAATTATGGGTTAAATAAAAAGGATAGGACTCGAGGACCCTGGCCTTAAAAACAAATCCCGATGAATCTTGATACTCGAAAAGAAAAAAAGTATTACTAGACACAAAACTTATATAAAAACAACAATAATTGGTGAAAAAGGAAAAGGTATTACCAACAATAAAAAAATTAGTTGGAAATAAATGACCCGCCGAGGTTGACATGCCATACAAACAAAAGAACCAACCAACTTTTAAGATTTAGGCGATCATGGCTCTCCACTAATTGTTTTTCTTTATTATCTATGAATTATCATGACTTCTTGGAAAAGATAAAGAAGTTGTTTCCTGTTGCTTTGTCCTTCTCTTAAACTGGTTTCCACCCTCAGGGGCTAGATTACCCGGTCTGCACTGCTGTTTACCACCTAGCTGAGTAGGGGAAAACATTCATGCCTTTCAAAAAGGCAATAAGCGCAAAGCAAACGCAAGTCAGCTGGAATTGAATGCGATTTGTAGATACCGTTCCCCGCTACAATTATCGTCGCCCCTTCCGAATAAAGTATTTTACTTTTGTGTAAGCCAACCCCAAAATTATATGGCGTTTCTTTATAGATAGAAATTTTAAATGAAGGGAGAAAACATGAAAGAAAATCCTTTTTATCAAGGTAGGTTCTATGAACTGAACTTCGTTACAAAATAGGGTGGCTTGTTAAAAAAAAAAAGATATATTCGCGAATAAAGATCGGGTACCAAATGAGGATTGGACTTCCTACTAATGATCTACAATTCCAGCTCGCTAACCATTACAATACAACGAGATGATCTAGTCAAAATATATATCACCGGTAACATTAATCGCTTAGCATACCTATGTGTTTTCTATAAATGATAATTTTATTTTATTCTCTTGGTAATTGTTCTGATGAACTTTTCTCAGTGGTACCTAGACTTTATAAATTTAAGCGCAGTACCAAATTTTTGGCAAGATCTCTTCATTTTATTGCTGAAATGGCTTTATGCAAGCGTAAGTTCTATGATAAGAGTTTCTTCTCTCGCAGTTATTGCATGGGGAATCTTTGACCCGGTCTCTGCTTCCAGTCAAGTTTGATCCTCAAAAATTTAAATACAATGTCGCTATCTCCTGTCTTCTTAATTCCCCTTTCTTTATTGTTGAATAATTGTTTCTCCTGTTTCTTCGCACTCAGTAATCCTTGCTTCTTCGAGGATTTATTGCCTTGCTTGGGGTGAAATGATAAAAAAGACACCTGTACGCAGTAAGCTTTTTCAGCCGTAGAGAATGTATTGCACTAGGTAAAATTTATAGTGTATATTGAATACTGCTGCTACATCTGTTAGGGGGCCCCTGCTATTCTCCTCGGGGTTCTTGAAAAATACAACGGAGAATCTGTAATGTGATCGATACCGACTTCTATGTGCCTCTTCTGTGCCGCTTCTATAAATACTTTCACGGCTTCTGCTCCGATGAACTTAGATCACTGGTGCCCCCTAGGTATGAATTTACACGAGATACTAGATTAGCAACGATATCCCACTCTTTTACAGTGAAACAGAAAAGATGTAACTACTCTAACAGCTTTTTTTCTTGCACTTCCCGTCTGTGGAATTCCTTTCCATGTACTTGCTTCCCCGACAGCTACAATCTCCAGGAATTTAAATGTAAGGTCAATAGACACCTCTTATCACACTAACTCGCATCCATTCTCTCAAACGCTCTTCCCATCTACTCAACCCTCATCCTCGGTATCCTCATCCGTCTCCTTCCGACATTTCCTAGAACTAACCACTCTTTCTCATCACTTTCCCTATGTAACCCCCTGCGCAATAGTGGCAGTGGAATGCCTTACTTGGGGTGAAGTGATTAAAAAAATAAATAAATAAGAATATGATTCCAACCCACGGAATGATTCTGGTGTCACATGGCGTACTTGAGAGATGGCGCATCGTTGGTTCAGTGTAGGGGCATATGTTCTGTTCCCCACCATCGCCACCATAGTGGATATCCATTGGTCAATTATCTTAACCCTCTAGGGCCATTCGTATCATATTTGATACAGTATTTCCCTATAAGGAAACATTTGGTATTTCCCTATAAGGAAACATTTGGTATTCATTGACTGAGCAGTCAGTACTGCTTTCATTTGAAATTTATAAAATATTTCTCTTAAAAAAATTTTCAGGAAAATATTTCTTTCAAGGCTTGTTTTCATACTGTATCAAATATGATACGAATGGCCCTAGAGGGTTAAATGCACTTTGTCCAACGTCTAATTATGTGATTTATGTCTGAACTGTAAAACCATTATTCTTAGAATCGATAAATAGTCCAGAAGCTCGGCATTTCATTGTCCACGTTTCTCTTGCCAGATATTTACGATTTAAGGAATGTAAGTTCTTCAACGGCGCCTAGGAAATCAGCATTAATTGATCCTTGGCGAAATGTTTTGCTAGCGTTTCGGGCAGTTTCTTTAAGTATTTTATCTACATTCGAACACATCTAAAATTAAACAGAATTTCTTTCTAGTTATTTTACTGACTTTTTTTTAATCATATCACCCCGAGCAAGGCGGTAACGCCACTGATGTGTAGGAGGCTACATAAGACTAAAAGAATTAGAAGAGAGTGAGGAGAAGGATGAACCAGTTAGAAAGAAGCAATAGAAGGATGAGAATACAGGTGGGATGACAGTTGCGAAAGTGAGAGAAAGGAAAGGGATCTACAGAACGGTGTGGAAAGAAGTAGGGTTAAGTAGTTAAAAGATGAGTATTGCACTTTCATTGAAATTTCTGGAGGTTGTAGCCGTCAGGAAAGCAAGAATAAGGAAGCGAGTTCCACAGGCGGGAAGTGCAGGAAAAGAAGCTGCAGGAGTAGAATTGTCGTCTGCATTTGGTTGATCTCACTGTGAATGGGTGAGACCCAGTTGTCCGTCTGGTTGCACGAGTAAACACCTGTTGCAGAGGCACCAGTGACTAAAGTTCGTCGGAGCAGAAGCCATGAAAGTATTTATAGAACAGACAAATGGAAGCCACTTCTCGTCGGTGGGAAAGTGGGTGTAGTCGAGACGCCAAGTCGGTACCTATCACATTACTGATTCTACTTTGAAGCCTGTCAAGAACACGGAGATGAACAGCGGGGGAACCTGACCATATATGGCAGCAGTACTGCATGCACGGACGAATGGTTGATTTGATTTACTTTTTAATGACGACAACCTGCAAAGAGTGGAGAATTATAAAATTCTGGCAGTCTATTGATAAACTAAATTACTAAATTCTTTAAAATCGTATGCAACAAGTGGAACGCAGTAAATTGTATTATTTCTTTTGAGTGTAAAATCATTACGCCCTTGACAATACATAAATACACACACACACACACACACACACACATATATATATATATATATATATATATATAACAGAAAACTCAGTATATTATCTAAATTTCCGGTCCCGGAGAACAACTGCCTGAGGCTGTCCCACTCCGTTGTACTAGAGGGGTAGGTCGATGTCGCCACCGAGGCCAGCACAACCGACAGTTGCCGGTCCAGGACAATTTTTGGCACGGACGTACGCGCTCATGTTCCACACCACGAACTCGACCTCGTTTCACACTACGCCTCAGTGGGAAAACGTGGTTATTATGATACTTTCTGATGTAGGCATCTACAATGTTTTAGTGTGTATGATGCAATCCACAGATCTTAAATACAACGAATACTATTAGAAGTTATCATATTTCGAAGTTATCATATTTTATATTACTAATATTACTAGTTATTTATATGATAAAATTATAAAATATGAAACTTATTAAATTATAAAATATGAAATTATAAACTATAAAATAGAATTATAAAATATATTATATAAAATAAATATATGAAATATATAAAAAATATAAAACATAAAATTTATAAAATATTAAATTATAAAATTATAAAATATGAGTATTTTATCATATTACTAATATTAGGAGTTATAATATTACTATTAAAATTTTATCATATTCCACAGAGATTCGGTAATTTTTTTTTTTTTTGATTTGAAAAAAATTTCCTATTTGATAATTCTGAACAAAGCGGAACGTCAAAGTTTACGGAAGACCGGTAAAAAAGTCGGCCATAATCACATGCGAATATTTTTTTTTGTTTGGTTTTTGTTAAACTTTTATTTATTTCTGCAAGCTATCTATAAGAACTGAAATAATTTCGGTTGGAATAAATGGCAAATCAAAAAGATAAGAATTCTTTTCGTGGGCGACATTGTCTTTGAGAAAATTTCTTTAAAATTATAGCTTTTATTATTGCATCCTGAATAGAATTCTTAACAAGATAATTTCAAATCCTTTCTTTTTTATATCTCGCCGAAAAAGAACGAATTCGGCTTGAGAAAAAAATCCAAAGTTCCCAGCAACTAACAAATTTTATGCAATAAAGTCATGAAGGAGGAAACGCGTAACAAGTGAACTTTCTCCATTTTCCAATACAATTTCCCCAATATATAATAAGCTTTCAAAATATTGCAATGGAAGTTTTACGCAATGTGTTAATGTAAGTATCATTATTTTGCTGGGCGTATCATTTCGCAGATCCACAACAATGCGTAAAAAACATGTAGAATATAACATCTAGAATATAACATGTAGACTATAACATGTAGAACATGTAAAGCAGAAGCAACGCACCCAACTGCATACCACTAGTGCATAAATATTATATATATATATATATATATATACTATTGCATAACTATTTTATGTTTTATGAGGCACTAGCAGTATAGCCCGGTGTTGCTCAGGTGTAATGAAAGCTTTAAAACTAATCCATGGTCCCGGAGCTCAGACACTTTGGACGTTGGCACGAAAGACTAAATAGCAGTAGTTGTTTCCAGTTAAAGCGAAACCGCAGACTGCAAGAAAAATGAATGGATGATTTCCTGGTATCGATATCAAATAAGTTTTTTCGCCGTAAACTGAATTTTGAAGGCTAAATAAGTCCTCTGAGTAAATGGTATCATGGCTGAGACTAAGAACTACAATTATACCTACTTAGAGCCAAAAGGGCTGAAAAGAATACTGACATACATGTAGATAAACAGACACACACACAAACATCTTGCCTTACATATATATATATATATATTAGCAGTATAGTCCGGCGTTGCTCGGGTGCAATGAAAGCTTTAAAACTAATCCATGGTTCTTGAGCTCAGACGCAGACTAATGGATATTTGTGTGAAGATTGGTCATAATCGGATAAAAATTGTGGATTTGTATAAAGGACATACAGACAGATAAACAGACGCACACGCAAACATCTTGCCTTTTATATATATATATATATATATATATATATATATATATATATATATATGTTATCGATTTTCTGCACTATTGTAAGAACTGCAACCTTGAAACTTTTGAATATCGTTTCTCATGTCTTTGTGTATGAGTTGTTTCTAGTTAAAGCGAAACCGTAGACTGAAAGAAAAATGAATGGATGTAAGTCAAATTTTGATTTCCTGGTATCGATATCAAATAAGTGTTTTTTCGTCGTAAACTGAATTTTGAAGGCTAAATAAGTCCTCTGAGTAAATGGTATCATGGCTGAGATTAAGAACTACAATTATACCTACTTAGAGCCAAACCCGAATATACATGCTGAGTTCTTTCATGACTTGGGGGTACATGGCTCTTCCAGTCCTAGCTCTTAAGTAAACTTTTATTCCTGCTATCATTTCGAAACCTTGTTGCCCCTGCCATTTTCACAAGCTCATTTAAAATGTATTCTCTGCTTTCTTATGTCTATTTTGCCATCAGTATGTCTTGCGAGTGTCAAATTCTTCAAGCCCTTTTTCCGCATAATCTGTCCCAGAAATTTCGAACTGTTATTTTCTTATTCGAAGCATAAAAGACCCTTTTGTTTACATTTCCCCCAAATTCGTGTTTTACTCACCTGTTCCGTTCATGACGCTCTCCGCACTCTTCTACTGAAGCACAGTTTTCCGGCCTTTACTCATCTCTTCATCTGCGAGGAGATTGTCCTGCATTCATACTATAGGTAGACAACTATTACATAGCGGCTAACACCTGTTTTTTCTTTAGTAGATCATTTAAAATTATTTTAAAATGGGGATGCAGAATTTTTCTTTTTAAATTGCTTCTATTTTCACAAATGTTTTGACAAAATAAATTTAACTTCACATTATTTTATTGCATTTTTTATAGTCATTGCACGAAACAGCGCCATAGGCTGTTTTACATTGTAGTCATGAATGCCACGTTCTCCACCAATATTACCCCACTCCTCTTGCCTCATCCACCCTATTTCAACTCATGCATCGTTCTGTCACTCTCACTCCTCGATTTAATCGCAACCCTGCCAAAAAATACAGTTTCCCATATTAACAAAAAAAAAAAAAATTCAAAGGTGTTTAAAATTTGTTCGACTGTTGTTTTTATTATTGTTATTATCAAATGAATTAGAAAAACAAAATACTTCATTTCTTTTTTTAAAAATGACAAAAATAACTAAGTAAAATTTATTTTGTATCTTAATACTGTCTAGATTTCTCAATACAGCTAATGTAAAGTGGTTTAAATCGGTTTCATCTCAAATCGTTTTTATGCACACACATACACACACCTACATAGATATATATGCATATGTATATATATGTATATATGCATATGTATGTATATATGTATATATGCATATGTAAATATATATATGCATATATGTATATGTATATATATATATATATATATATATATATCGATATATATGTTTTATTAAATAATATAGATATATCATGTTTTTATTTATATAATAATATGCTGCCTATATATATATATATATATATATATATATATATATATATATATATATATATTTTTGTAAACAGTAGCTACTCCGGCATTTACGCACCGCTCATTCGATAATGAATTGGAGCCCTCTAGCTATTGGGCGTGTTTATACGCACTAAAAAGCCTTCTTTCTTCTACTGGACGCTCGTGGCCTAGGAGTAGAATCGCAGACTGACGCCAATTCGTTCGGGTTTCAATCCTGGTTTAGGAAGCGACCGGAGTCTAAGCCGTACTGATGAGCTGTAATACAGCGAAACAGATCTGTCTGTGGATGACTATAATATATATATATATATATATATATATATATATATATATATAGGAAAAATCGATGTTAACATATCTATATCTGACCGTGATAAGATAGATAGATAGAACGCCGAATGGCAAGCTGTGGTCGATTTTATAACAGTACTTTTGCAAATTATGTCTCCTATGAATTCACGTGCTATCTTCAGTTTGACGTGCAAGTAGTTGTTGCCCGGTTATTGGTTGAAATAGTTAACTATTTCCTGTTCGTAACATCGGCCAATGTTCAAATCAAGACATAATACAGAATTTCAACTGTCGATATTATGAACAGGCAGGTTCTCACAAATTTACAGGTTTGGCGTAACACTGTATTCATATTTCAATTTTCTCCACATCTGACTCTTTGCCGTACGAAGGTAATATCATTCAATACCGAAAAAATTTCTAACAAAAACAAATAACTTTCATTTTTATTAAGTGAGTGTTTTTCTTTGCATTACACGTATCAGATTTCAAAGACAATTAGCCGGGCAGCATGTTCCTTTCTTTGGCACGATCCATTACTCTAAGTCTTTAATTATAGTTTAGAGAGGTGCATCAGACATAACAATTATGCAAAGTATTTTTAATGTTATTCTAATGAGAAACATACTCTCACTACCATTCTAATTTCGTGATATATAATTTTCTAAATGATATAAATTTGAAATATTTTTATATATTTATATAATTTATAATTTTTATACATTTTTTTATATAATTTTTATACATTTTAATAGAAATATGAATGAAATTTGCATTATATGTTTTAATATATATTATATAAGTTTTTAAAATTTTATACGAAATCTGTTATAATTTTATATAAATTTTATATGATTTTATATAAATTATATATAATTTTATATGAATTATAACAGACGTCGTATAAAATTTATCGTATTGACAAAATTGACAAATTTATCGTAAATATAAAAAACTCATGTAAATTGAACTCACGTCAGGGATTGAATAAAATGTATTCAGAATAAAATATATAACATCTTGGTATACATAACATGTAAAATTCTTAAAAAGATATATGTACATATTTTGGTATGTGACAAAATAACTGAATAAAATATATAACATTTTAGCATTTTTATTATGTTTAATATCTG
The DNA here is from genome assembly GCA_037127315.1 of Ascarosepion bandense. NCBI lineage: Eukaryota > Metazoa > Mollusca > Cephalopoda > Sepiida > Sepiidae > Ascarosepion > Ascarosepion bandense. Next base: position 303,074 of record JBBBDQ010002191.1, read on the forward strand.
TATAAAATAACCGACGTTTTTAGATATATATGACATATATGGCAGAAGATTATATATGTACTTTTTATATATCAGGAAAATGTTTGGCAAAATGATAACAACTGGAAAAGATTTTTCTATATACGATAATGCCCTAAAGGTCAAAACGCTTCAAAGATATATATATATATATATCAGTATCTATATAAAATATTGAGCATATAAATAACATTTTACATATACATATATATATAATATCACACAAACACACACATTTATCTCAATATATATCTCAATATATATATATGTAATAAAATATGTGTCATTTTGGAATATATAATGAAATGATATGTGATATATAGCGTTTTCAATTATTACTTAAAAATTGAACAAAGCAGACGACCAATTTTTAAACACCGAATTTCTACCAAATATTTATGTCGTTTTGTATTCTTCGTAATTTTGTCGTGATTATGTTTTAAATTTTGTTCATGGTCTTCATTTTATTTTTGTTGGTTTTATTTTTATTTTTTGTTGTTTTTCTGTTTACGTATATATATATATATATATATATATATATATATATATATATAAATCCAAAACTAACAATTTTTATTCTCAAGTCTCAAGTATGTATTTTAACTCTGGTTCAATATAATATTTTATTTATTTTTAATATATTTTTTTATCGTCATTTTTTCTATTGTAATTTCTCCTCTGAGCTTTGTGGTCTCTTTTGTACAGGTAACAAGAAAAATTACGGAAGACATGACGACATTAGTTGTTATTCACCTTCTTATCAAGAAACAAAGACTGAAACAAGCCACTTTCGAATGGCATTTGTTATTCGTGAAAAAACGGAACACAACAGAAGAGTTCGATCTTTGCTTCGGTTTAATTGATAAGAAGTTTTTTTTTTTTTGCTTTTTTTTTCATATAAGGCGGTAGATATTTTATGTGTGCGTGTTTCTTTTTATACAAAATAAAACGCCTTTATTGAAGAGTTCAGAAAATGTACCAGGTATTTTATAACCTGACTTAGAATCCCTTGTTGGTCCTGGAGGTCACCACGTCAAAAATACAAAGAAAGTCATTGGGTTTTCACACATCATCGTAAAACCTCAGGTGACGCTGCGTGCAGTTCCTTGTGTCGGTATATTTCCCAGTGTTATGCTAATGCTCAGAATATTTTTTGTGTTTGTGTGTCTCTTTTCTTGTAAGGCATCAGCCATATTAATGACTTGATAAAATTAAAAATCTCTATCCGAAATGCTTCACTGTTGCAATTTTTAAAAATAATTTTGCTGTATAATAAAGTGTTTGGGCATATGTCAGACTACATAATAAAAGTGTATAATCAAATCTTATTAGAGTTTATATTCATAGGCTCCGAATTTTTTTTTTAAATGGATGCTAGAGTCATTTGGTCGATCGTTAATGAACACTGTAAAGATCATCAAGACGCAAGACTCGTTAAAAACTGAGATAAAATATATAAATATCTCTTAGAGCAAATAAGTTAATATAATCGTAAGCTGATATAAAGTCTTCCGATCATTAAATAAAAAGCCTACCTAAATCATGAACAGTTTCAAAAAGAGAGAAAGGGAAAAAGATTGTGTGTGTGTGTGTGTGAGAGAGAGAGAGAGAGAGAGAGAGAGAGAGAACACGCTAGCTCGGACTATTTCCAAATAAAATTATTGTGTCTGCTCCAGAGCTGTGGCTACAATATTGAATTTCAGCCAAAATTTTCCAATTCTTCTAAGGGGTAATAAATTGCTTATTCTAACATATTAATGATGTACACACAGATGTATGCATTTGAGATTATGCATTTGTACGTGTGTACGTGTGCATGTATGTATGCTTTAGTGCTATTCTGTGTCCGAAGAATTTTTCTATGAAGTTCTGCAATGGTAAGTTCTACTAGTGAGTAGGTTGCGCCAAAACTTCGTCCATCTTGCAGTAAAATAGAGAAAGGAATTTTCTAAAAAGAAAATTATGGCAATAACTTGAAACCAAATCGAGGCGGAAACTTCTGGATTAATAAGCATCATTGCAATAATTTCTTATCATGCAGATACGCGTGTCAACTCGACAGGCAGAACCTGATAATTTAGTCGCTATTCTGGTTGACCTATTTGCACTGATACATTCGGAATGGTCACGAGTCTTACTCTTCGCTCTGTTCACCATTCGTATAGACCATAATAATGTCACTGGAGCAGTACTTAGTACGTAAGCGGCTATTCCATAATTATTTTACCTACACAATCAAAAACATACAGATGATTATTACATTGAATTTCACCCATAACAGACGGAGGCCAGTGATTATATACAGGTAAATGGCCTAAAGTACGTATCAGATTGTGGTTTTTCTAATAAAAAGAGACGCCGGAGAATACATTTTCTTCCTATATTTAGTTGTGATCGTATTGACGCAAATACACTGATAACTAAATATAATTGACGTTGTTTTAAAAAAAATAAACATGGCGTCTACTCTAAACATGAGTACCCACATTTTAAGCAGTAAGATATATATATATATATATATATATATATATATAAGATATATACATATATAAGATATATGTATATATATGTATGTATATCTTACTCACTCATATATATATATATATCTTATATATATATATATATATATATATGCTAAAAATATAAGGCATTTTTTCAATAGATAGATAGATAGATAGATAGATAGACTGACTAGCAGCTATTTTTCATAATTTGAATGTTGAAATTCTTAGTTGTAACCGTAGGTTCTACGATGTTATTTTCTTCGTCTGCACTCAACAACGATTTTCAAAAATTAAAATGTGAAGACATTTGTCACCTTCTGTTTCCTGAATCCTGTTCTCTTATCGTTTTTTCATTTATTCTCAATAAAGCCTTGCATCTTTGTGGTTATTTTATTATGTTGCTTGAGGTAAAATGATTATAAACATCTCTGTAATGTACAGTGAAGCATTTTCTGGATTCGATTGCATTAAAAAATCAGCCTGGGGAAAATAGTCATGATATTTCCTTTATTTCGCATGGCTCTGGGGAAAAAAATAACGACTTGGATCTGTATGCGTTCGTCGTCCGTTGTTTTAAGATAATGTCAAGTGTGGGCATATGGAGCCAAAGAATTCCTCGGAGAGAAGCCGTTCACGTCACCAGACCACAAGCTACAGACATCCCACCAAACCTACCTCTTCAATTCTGGAATCGTTTGTAATAATCTATAATGATGCAAGGTCTAGACGATCCAAAATATCCGCATATGATTTATCAGTAATACTCATACAACTTAGGCTATATATAATATGTTATAATATATGAACGTGAGTATGCTTATTATTGTCCATACGTAAGATTAAAGTATATTATTAGGTAACAATTAATCACAGACATAATTTTGGTATCGTAATATAATTAGGCATATATGTTTACATACACAAATATATATATATATATATATATATATATATATATATATATATATAACCATATAATTAAATTTGGTTTTTAATTAAAAATACATTTAGACACGGTAATTTCTATGTTTTGAGATTTCTATCTCATCATCAGGCAATGTTAAATCAACTCAGAATGGTAAAACTGTTGGTTCTCTTTACCTGGATTTATATATATATATATATATATATATATATATATATATATATATATATAACACATCCATATATACGCATATATATATATATATATATATATAAATGTATATATAAAAACACACGCAAACACTCACAGACACACACTCATATATATATATATATATATATATATATATATATATATATATATATATATAATTGTTTCTTCAATATATTGGGAGGAAGAGTTTTGGCAATTTATTTTATAAATAACGACCATTATCCAGAACAACCTATCTCATTTAAATAATCTTAAAATAGTCACAAACACTTCCAAAAACCATTATGGATATATTCTGATCCTCAAACACTAATAACAATAATATATATATATATATATATATATATATATATATATATATGTATATCTGTCTGTTCAATTTTTAATTGCATTCTCTAATTTTCAAATAGTTCTTGAATGAAAAATTATGCATACAGAATTCGACGGTTATTTTTAATCAAACTTGTTTTGATTAATCATTTCCGCTTAAATATACCGTACACATATACATACACATTGATTTAAAGAGGCAAGGAGACATTTTCTTTTCTGTTTTTCTTTTTTCTTTTTTGTTCCTTAAGTAAACTTTTCGTACCAAAGTTTATCAGAAGGCAACCTTTGACAAAATTAGACGAGAAGACATGTTCCTACGCGTACAAGATTAAGTTAACTGAGTTACCCTTCAAGGACAACTCAGGTTTCGCTTAATTCGGACGTAGACCAACATTTACTTGACAATATTTATGGGTGAAATTGTTTAATAATGACTTGTTTAAATCGTGTCCCAAACTTCGCCTTCCTATTTTACTACTTTTCTGTGAAAAAGATGTCTTCTTCCAATATATATATATATATATATATATATATATATATATATATATATATACTAATACCGTCCATTTTTTCTTGGTCTTTTTTATCTAAAATTAATCTTTGAAATAGTAGTAATATTTACATAAACAATATTATACGTATATTCACAGTACATTAACGAAGGTAACTTGTAATCTAAGCGCAGTGTGGATTTTATGCTCAAAGACATCTTGAAAACAATTAACTAACATCAATAATTTATATATATATATATATATATATATATATATATATGCTGTATATATATGAAATTCAGCCAACAATGTCTCTCTGTTTAATTTGTTTGCAGACATAGTCAGTTAAATGTCATACTGTTTGTTTGAACTAATTATTTCTGCTCAAATATAGACAGACTGATGAACGTATATATATATATATATATATATATATGTATATATATATATATATAAGTAAGTAGCTAACCTAGAGAGCCAACGAACCTACCAAGGTTTCACCAAATTGGATCTTCAGGGCAAGTTGGAGCCAACTTGCCCTGAAGATCCAATTTGGTGAAACCTTGGTAGGTTCGTTGGCTCTCTAGGTTAGCTACTTTCCTATTTATTTGCTCTACCAGTGTATTGAGCGCTTTATGTATTAGGTTATTCGTCTCGGTTTTTTTTTTCTTTAGACTAGTACTTTGACTAATGTTCAAGTGCTTAGTTGGTTTCTTTTTTTTTTTTTCAATTTTTTACCCTCCGCGTTTATACTCGGTGTGTTTTTCAAGACAAATTTACAGTTATATATATATTCATACCGAAATCTATTTTTATTTTAAAATATTCTAAGAAAATCATTCTCATTTATAAATAATTTTTACATTGATAGTCTAATATCAACACTACTAAATAGTGTTACCTGATATAATGTGGATTAATAATTCCTATCTTCTGAATATTTTCAAATCAAATCAATATTTGCATCAGATGCCGTGTTGCAAAATCCATATGCTTCGCTACCTTTTTCAACAGATACAAAAAGTTCAATATTGGTAACATTTTTTTAAGTGTAAACACAATTTGTTTAATCGCATAAATATATACCAATTTGTCAATATCTCTCAAGTAATATCTATCTATCTATCTATCTATCTATCTATCTATCTATCGTCAGATAGATAGATAGATAGATAGATAGATAGATAGATAGATAGATAGATAGATAGATATGACTTAGTTAATTAAGTTTTCCACCAAATGTCAAATTTCTAAATTGATTTAGAACCCTCATTAATTCGTTCCGTCCAAACATCTAAAAAGAATATTGCAAACATTTAATGCCACTCAAAGACTGAATAAGCATTTTAGAGGAGGTACTTAGAAAGAAGATATGCGTTGTGGTGCAGTGGATATCGACTAAGAACGAGAAATCGGGGAGCCGAGTTCGAATTCCAGTTGAATTCCTTGCATTCACTTACGCGCAAATACCGTCGTGAAAGGTATTAACCGGTCTCTTCCCTCCAGTTATGGGTTAAATAGCAGAACAGATTGGATTCAATAGCCTTGGCTGGCAACCAGTCTACCGCAGAAAGTAAAGGCAACCTACTGCGGGATAATCTTCTGCCCAGTCAGTCATGTCTCTTTAGAGACATGATCGCCTTAAGCGTGTATCGCATATGGCACTCAACTGACTGAATTAGAGAGACATAATATCAGCGAAATTGAGGACAAAACTGGAAGCAGCGGAAATGTGGTTCTACAGAAGGATGCTGCGTATATAATGGACTGAGCATGCAAGCAACGATGAGGTGTTGGAAAGAATGGCAACCAAAAGGAAATTAATACTAAGCACCAGGAAGAGACAACTGAAGTTCCTGGGACACGCAATGAAGAAGGAGAGCCTGGAGAACCTGATACTGACTGGCCAGATAGAAGGAAAGTGAGACAGAGGAAGGCAGCGGATAACATATTTGCAGGGCCTGATCAGGTGGATCACGGAACGGGGGTTGACAGGAGTAACAGGAGCAAACATACTAAGAGCCACAAGGGATAGGGAGACGTGGAGAACCATGATCGCCTACGTCCTGAAGGGACAGGGAACATAGAAGAAGAAGAATCAGAGAAGTAAGCACAGACAAAGTTGTATAACGCTCATTGTAAATATTGAATGTACAACGCTTTATTTTCAGAAAAATCGCTTTAAAAGATGAGTCATTTCATTATTCGTGATAAGCAGTATTACAATGATTAACATCCTCTGACACAGACGTGCTGGTAGTGGCAACCTGTTGAGGGATAATTAAAAAAAAAATGCCTACCTAAGCGTTGTGGAGCGCATTCAGGGCACAGTGAAAACAATATCACTGTTAGCTATCCACTGCATCTCTGAGTGTATACAGCAAAGCACCCCTATGTTGTGCCACTGGACCCAGACAGAATGGGAAGAGAGATTGAGGCT